>BMAC01000471.1:569706-586773 GCA_014905375.1 Phtheirospermum japonicum
CAACAAATATTTATATATCAATCAATTATTTTCATTAACAACTTTATTAATGTTTGAATAAAGTAAAATTAATTGAAATTGAATATTTTATAATAAAAATCATTCATATTCATTTTTTCTATAACTTTTGGTAGTGCCCATAACTTTAGCTATAAGTAAATATATCTCATAGGTTGTACTTTTAATAATATGTAATGTAAAAACTGAAAGTATATGAAGGAATATGCTGATGATGTATTAAACATTTTGAATTATTTTTGTAGATCTTCATATTTAGATACGACCTAACAGTTATCCTATTAAAAGAAATTTCGGCACATGATACGACCTATTAATAATATGTAAAAATAGAAGTACTATTAAAGTTATCCTATTTAACAATCATAATAATTAGTTAAATAATTATTCATTACTCCCTCCATTTTAAAATAAGTGTCGTTTTAGAGATTCAATTTTATTACAAATTAAGTGTCGTTTTAGAAATTTTTCCACTTTATTCCAGTTTTATCCCTTCTTATTTTAAGAAATATAAACAAGTTTATGGTAATAGAATAAGTAAAGGGAAAGAATGGAAGTAATTAAATGAGAATATTATTAATTGATTGAGGATATGTTGGTCAAATATTTTGTTCATTTGTTTTGAATAAAAACTCTAAAACGACACTTATTAAGAAATGGAGGGAATATTTATCGATACTAAATATATTACAAGTTATCAATCAATTAATATTAAATATATGATAATTTGTAGCTCATATTTTTCTTTTTGGTTAGATGATTTATTTAATCACATTGATTTTAATTACCAATTTATTAACTATGATGATTAAATCACATTGATTTTAATTGTTTGGTTAGATGATTTATTATGGTAATTACCAATCAAAATCAATTACTTGATTTTTCAAACGATTTTAACATCTCATTACTTGGTTAGATGATTTACTAAATCACATTTATTTTAATTACCAATGTGTTAAATAATCTAATTAAAACTTTGTAACACCTCCCCATATATAATAATGGTTTTGATGGCCATTAATTAATATACCTAATATATTTGTTGCCGTTTAGCAACGATTCTCCAARRAAGTAACGCGGGTGAATTAGTACTCATCCCACGAATGACCGTAACACCATTAGATCCTAGGTTGTCGTTTAAGTTTCAACGAAGGTAATTTTCGGTTATTCTGTCGTATGCAATAATAATTAATAAAACTCAAGGCCAATCCCACCCACGTTGGACYTTTCTTGRAAAAACCTGTTTCCAGTCATGGTCAATGGTATGTTGCAATATCAAGGGTGACCAATCGAAAAGGTTTAAAAATATTAATTTGCGACGAGAAAAATAGATGTAGAAAAAAAACTACGAATGTTGTTTATAGGAAGTATTTCATAATTTGTAAATTACAAGTTTCTGATTAATAATAACTTTGCTAAGCATGTTATATATAATATTTAATTTTTCAATTTCTTATATTTATTATTTTAATCTTTATCTTATTCTACTTTTGTTTAAATTAGTATAACCACTTATTTATTATATTATCAATATTAAAATAATATTAAATATTTGATAAATTAAATCTTAAAATTATCCCCCCGTGCATCGCACGGGTGTAATACTAGTTAGTATAGGTAAAAACCAGTGTTTTAAAACGCGTATCAAACAACGCGGGTTGCGTTTTGATAACAACTTTGCGTAGTGTAAATAGCGTTGTATATTGCGTGTGCTATTTAAACAGATTATTTTAATATTAAAAAATAATTATATATTTCTTGTGAGTTATTTTTAATATAAAATAATTATTTTTATAGGAAATATAACTTAATATGTAATATTAACAAATAAAGTATAAGAATATCAGTCAGATGGAATTTTATGATAATATATAATAAAATGTTAAACTTTTGTATGAATATCTATAAACAAGTTGACAAATTGATCATCATGAATCAAATAATATAAATGAAAAAACGTATTAGTTAATAGGTGGATAATTTCTATTTATATGGAAAACAAAATACCATATATAATATTGAATGTTATGGACAATAGATAACACAAACCAAAGTTAAAAGTTTTAAATAAATAAAAATTGTGATGCAAACAGGGAGAGAGAGGATGCAAATAAAAATTGTGATGCAAACAGGGAGAGAGAGGATGCGCCAGAATGCGCCAAGAAAATAGGATGAGAGAAATGTAAAGAAAAACAAATAAATATTACACAGACATATACAAAATAATATTGGATGTCATGGACAATAGATAAAACAAACCACAGTGAAAAGTAAATGAATATTACACAGACACATACAAAATATTAATTTTATAGAGAAAAACGTTGCGATGAAAACAGGGAGAGAGGATGCGCCAAGAAAAGAAAATATGACGGAAGAAATATAAAGAAAAAAAAGACAGATTAAAAAATTTGTGTAAAAAATTACTTAAACACATATATAAAATATTGGATGTCATGGACGATAGATAAAACAAATCAAAGTTAAAATTTTAAATAGATAAAAATTGTGATGAAAAAGGGGAGAGAGAGGATGCGCCAAGAAAATAGAATGAGAGAAATAAAAAAAAATTATATATTGCACAGACACAATATTAATTTTATTGAGAAACACATTGGAATGAAAACAGGGGAGAGAGGATGCGCCACGAAAAAAGAATGACGGAAGAAATATAAAGAAAAAAGGACGGAAGAAATATAAAGAAAAAAAGACAGAGAGAGACAGAAGCAGGAAATACAAGTGTGGAATTAGTAATTGTAATATGATATATTGGTTTTCGTACTCAAAAGTATTGATTTTTCATAAATCTCTAACCCATAATATGATGTATTGGTTTTTATACTATGATGTATTGATTTTTCATTATAATGTATTGACTTTTGTACTGTAATGTATTGGTATGAATTTTTGGGCTAACGGATGATCCGTTAGTTCGGCCTGACATGAGTGCTGTCCCCCCAAAAATGGTGATTATATAAGCACATATCTCCATTAATTTGTATTTATTGTCATTCCCACTTTAATCTAAACATTAATATATGTAATTATTTAATAATAATAATTAATAAATAAAAATTTGACATTGATCGAAACGTGGCATCTTTTAAATTTTCATAATACTAAATAAAATTATTAAATTAATCTAAATATTTATATATTTAATAATAATAACTAATAACTAATAAGAAATGATTTAGACATCTTAGAATTATTGATTTTTAATTTAAAGTTTTCTCCAGTTATCACAAATATTGTGTTAAACTCGTTAATCATATACACACCAATCATCATACGTAAATATATATCAGATAGGATAAAAATGGTGGAGTTAAGTGAGTCTTAGTTACGTGATCTTGCACTTGAATAGAAGGTGAATCCGAATAGAAGACTTCATACATACATGTGCTATAATCAATCGTTCCTACCTGTACCACCCCACCTTAGTCTCTTCCTCTCTCTAGACGAGCTTCCGCAGATCTTTTGATTATTGGAAATGTCTTCGGGCCCGATAACAAAGAAGGCGGGCAGCGATGGCGCGCCGTCGCCGGCAAGTGTAGCTGCGGAATTGGTCTCCGAAGCGAAATTGTCGCCGAGTAGTATTTCCGTCAAGGAGAACGGTGGCGCCACCAGCATCAGAAGCAACAGCGACGGCGGCGAGAGGCTGGATTTCTCCGGCTGGGTTTATCACCTGGGGGTCAATTCAATCGGCCACGAGTATTGCCATTTTCGCTTTCTCCTCATTCGCGGCAAGTATGTCGAGATGTACAAACGCGACCCACATGAGAACCCCGGAATCGTACGTATATATATCTCTTCATTTCATATGGAGTGCGGGTTTCCCTTTTCCTTTATATAGTTTGTTGTTTCGGTTTGTATTTGGAAGAATAGATTGCAAGTAATTTATTTGAATCTTCAGAGTTAAGTTCTGTAAATATCTTAGGCTGAAATTCCTTGTTTGGTCTTTTACTGTCATGATTGGCTCTGGATAAATTGTCTTCTTTGGCTGAAGCTCCTTGTTAGGTCATTAATGTTTAATCTTGGCTTGGCCTTTGGAGTAAAAGATTGTTTTGGCTTAGGCCAGGTGTCTGATGCTATGCTGTCTCACACATGCAGGATCTCCGATTTCTTCCTGTGTTTCATATTTTGTAGGACTGACCATTTGGTTAATTCGGTTAACACCTTTACCTGAATATTCTAAAACTGAATGAACCGAATTTGCTGATTGGTAAAATAGTTACCGAACTGAAATTATGTTTATAAATATAAGCAAATAAAACTATATGTAAAATAGATGTTTAATATATTAATTTGGTTAGTTCGATGTATATGGAAAGAGATTCCACTTTCTTCAGACTTCCCCTATTTGTGCAGTTTAGGTGCCTACAGTAGTTCTTCATGATTGGTCAACTAAGTGCCGCATGGCACAAAGTTCTCAATTAAAGTAATAATCTTCACTGATTATCATTCAGTGTTAAATTAAGAGCGCCAACATTGGCACTCAAAAACTCTTCAGGCACTTGAAGGTATGAAACCTTTTGCAAGTTATTTGGTTCGCATGCAGAAAGTAAGAAATGTAAGGGAATCTCCTGAATGCATCAAGTAGAAATTTTCCTGCTAGATTTGCAACTTTAAGCATTACACAGGTTTCACATTCTTAGCTATATTGATTAGTTGGACAGAAATGAAGGTATAGTTTGTTGTTATAAGAGAGAATCACGAGAGAATACAGAGGACTATAAATGTATTTCCTAAATTAACCAATCTTGAGTTAGCCAAATCACATGTTTTGACTGGATACATGTTTAACACTCCATATAATTCTTGTGATGTCCATTTTTTCCGTTTGTTCGTCTGCTATACACCTTGAGTTGAGAAATTGAATTTATCAATGCAACGTATTGCACATTCAATGACATCGTTTATAAATTTATTACAGAACCCTATTCGAAGGGGTGTCGTAGGGCATACACTAATGGTGGAGGAGTTGGGGCGAAGGAAGGTTAACCACGGGGTAAGGCCTTTATGGTTCTTCTGTATATTTTTAAGTGGCTTCAGGAAGCAGTCATACTTGTCTTTCAAAATCTTTATGTTTGATTGCTTTTATTCATCTTCTGTGCTTTCCTTTGTATTAATTCAAGTAGGTGAAAGATATATGATAATTCAAATACTTGAAACATATACGATTATATCAGTTCTCACTTAACGTCTGGTGTTCATTTTGTAGGATGTCTATGTGCTAAGGTTCTATAATCGCTTGGATGAAACAAAGAAGGGAGAGGTAAGTGATAATTCCATCATATTTGATCTATCAGAGAAACTTGAACTTAATGTTTATGAGTTGGCAAAGCCTTTTCTGATATTCCTATGATTTGGCTTTAGAAGCGATACTAGCTTGTATTTCTAATTCTATTTAGGTAGAGAAAGTAATATATCTGTCTTATCTGAAATTGAACATTTGTTTATTGAGTATATTAACTACGTGGAACAAGTACCTTCTTTCATTTTACATTTTTCGTGCTGGATAAATTGCTGATTTTAGAAATAAACGTCTGGTCAGGAGCCAAATGCCCATGCTCAAAATAGTGACGAAAACAATTACTGGGGATGATCCTTTTTTTTTTTTTCCCGTTGAAGTACAAATTCAATTTTCTTTCCAGATCCTGTATACAACACTGCTGATGAAGTTGTGCAGAATAAAGATTAATCAAATTAATCAAGATTTCTGTAGAACTATGTGTCATTTTTTGAAGAATTAAAGAGCAAGCTCTTATTCTCCTATGCAAAGTGGCATTATTTCTGAAGCGTACTAGGCCTTAAAAACAAATGTATATGATTTTATTAAATGCACTATCACAACTTTATGCTGTTTATTTGTTAAGACACTGATCTGCTTTAAGTTGCGTACTCTGATCAAATCATTGGCTGTTGCCAGATTGCTTGCGCCACTGCTGGTGATGCCCGCAAATGGATGGAAGCATTTGATCTCGCAAAACAACAGGTACAATAGGAAATGACAAAAGGATGCATTTAACTATATATATTTTTTTTCCTTTTCTGGATGAGATTGGGAGATTGGCTTATTCAATGATAATTTTGTTTCATTTTCTTATCAACTTTTATTCATTTGGCATCCATAACCATTTAGTTTTTTTCTGATATATTGGGGGATGGTCAGTTCGAGAGGGCTCTGTGTTCCTGCAAAAGATGGACTTTTGGACAACTTTGATCAAGTGATTAAATATGCACGTTATAAAAAATAATTGGAGAATGTTTACCAATATTGGCTTCCAACCAAATAATTTGTCTGAGCACTTCATGCTTAGATTTGATTTTCATTATGTTGTAGTTATGATTGGTAGTCTCTTGCGGACATTAATTAGTTACCAAGTTTTTAAGATCAAAGGACTTTTTGGGTTTTCTATTTCACTATTTTGAAATAGTTGATTATCTCCCATGTCTTGTTCAATTGTAGGTAGAGTACGAGCTTTCACAAGGTGTTAGTGTGAGAGACAAGCTGAGCATGGAGGATGAGTATGTTCGAAATTCTTGATTAGTATATTTTTATTAACAGAAATAAAGGAATTTAAGCTTCTTTATGTTGATAATTCGATTTGCCTTTGTTTCTACTCCAAGGTCACTGTATATAAGATGAATTTTAAGAGAGCCATTGATAAATAAAAGAAAACTCAAGCTGCTTTGTATTGTTATATCATCATGTTTTACTCAACATGATTATTGATCTCTTCACTCAAGTACAGTACTTGTATGCACACATAGGCTGTAATATTTACATATTATAGTGTCAATTGGCTTTCTTCATTTTGAAAATATGACTTATCCTATTCCCACTCACTGTTGGAGGTACTCAAAGTCTTGAGGTTATTGCTATTTGTTTTTTGAAGGATTGACCTGGATGGACATCGGCCTAGAGTACGGCGTTACGCCCATGGTTTGAAAAAGCTTGTAAAGATAGGACAAGGTGGGGAGCTTTCTGTGTTAGGATTTATTGAAATTGTCTTATTAGGGTTATTGATAGCGAGATTTGTTTGATCTTTGCCATCTATTGTTAATGACTGTACAATAGACCGAATGATTTTCTAGTTTATGCATGGATGAGGGAATTGCATAATGTATTCACTTTGCCCTCTTTTTTTTGATGTTATCATACTATTATCGCGGATGGGTTAAATATCTGTTGGTCTTTTATGTTTCTTCTCACCTTTTGATTGCTTCTGACCTTTTATGTTGATTCCTTCTCACCTTTTGATTGATTCTCACATTTCTTCTCACCTTTTGATTGTACTTGGTATTCCAATAAACTATTTTCCTGGGACCGTGAGATTGTTTTGAATTTGTCAAAAATGTGTGGTTGTATCTCTTTTTGGAATTCTATACCTTAATGCTATTATGCTTCTAAATGTCAAGTTAAGTTTAATTCTGATCAGTGTAGCATTTTTTCGTGCTCTAATACTTTTTCTTATTTCATATAATTTTGTTATGGTTGTATTTCTCTCAAAGTTCTGTGGTCATTGACTCATTTATTTTTTCTGATTTATTAGTATATTGCGATGAGAAATTCTCAAATTTTGCTTTGTGATTTTTGTATGGTGTTGTTCATAGGGCCGGAAATGCTTTTGCGCAAAGCCTCGAATCTGGGTGCAGATAGTAGGCTGGAAGCATATTTTGATGCAGATGGTGGTGATGTTGTCGAAGTACATGAGTGGAGATGTGTCCGTACAATCAACGGTATACATTATTTTAATTTTTTCTCCCCCACCCCCATCTATGATATTGCATATATATTCTCAACTTCAAACCATCATGGAGTTTTTGTATGTCTTAGACAATACACTTTCATCTTCTGAACTGTTTGATTCCAAATTCCATTATCTATTATGCCAATCGTCTATATCAAAATTTGTGTGTTTGATGGGTGCGATAGATGTTTCTCAGCTTGCCCTCTGCTCATATTTTCCCTTATTGATTGTTTCGCTCCTCTATCTTCCAAAAGGTTAGTCTTGTCACACCATTTTTTTTGCTTGTAAATTGCAGCATTTCTGCCTAAAACTTTGCACTCCGACCGCTAACATTTTGGTAGTTGGTAGAATGGTCATTTTCTAAGTTATTATTTGACTTCTGTCTCTCTATCATATGTTACATTTGATGAAATGCTCTCATTCAGAATTGATCTTGGTTCGAATGTCTGTTAACCTTTGGTTAGCATGACTTTCCTGTTCAGCTTGGATAGAGGAGCTTCTGAATTTGTTTTCTTTATTTTCAACTGAAAAAACTTGGGGATATTCTGAAATACTTGGTGTGTTAGCATAGAGTTAGATGGTGGATGGCTTACCTGTGACCCTTCATTATGTTAAAAAGCTGATCGGACTTGTTTTACATGCCCAACCTTTTGTGGCAGCTGCCACAATCATCCTTATCAAAATCTAAACGTTAATGCTTCCCCGTTCATGAACCCACACCATTTCTCTCAGTACCGGAACCATAATTTTGGTCATTGTCCTCCAGCAGCATTGCCATGGAGGGTTTAAAAAAAAAAACTTGAACATGGCAGATTTGGCGAATGGCTGTATCCAAAACATCAGTGAGGAAGAGAGAAGAACAGCACGTTTGTTAGAGTGGAGTGAACTTCATCATTACAGTGGTTGGGGTATAAAGTTGGTGGTGAGGAAGAAGATACTTAGAGAGGAACAAAGTGAACATCCATGATGAAAGGAATCCTCAACAACAGTTCTTTGAATGAGGGGACTGGACTTTCATCACCACAGTGGCGGTTGAGGAGAAGTAAAACTAGAAAATGAAGAAAGTCATTGATGAGAGGATGAGTACCTTAAGGATTTAGATTGTCAAGGAAACCCGACTATGTCAGTAGATAGGGGGGAATTTATAACCTGAATTGACTGTTGAAGTGAATGGGGTCTGGTTGGAGTCCTAACTTATATTCACAAAATAAAATAAAGTAAAATAGGGGCAACCCTGACATACGATTCTTAGAGAGAGTTGATTTTTGTTAGGCCGTGTCCCTCCATACTGTTATCGTATTATAATTTGACCAAAGGGGTAATAGTACCTTGACATGCTTTATCCTGAGTCGAGACACATTTGCGTCTTCAACATAATTTCTAACGTAGTGATTATCACAAATTGTTGTCCTTAAAGACTATTTTCAAAACTCAGCTCTTATTGGAATTCTGAACGCATATTTGAAACATTGGTAGGTGGGTCCAATCAAGGTTGTAGAAATCGCTAGGCGCCTACAAATATTCCTACCTCTTTTCTTTTGGCTGATTTTTCTCATATGTGGCTGTCTAGCCTGATTTTTAGCAGAAGCAATTTTTTCCACTGATTTGTACAAAATTGCCTCGGCCTAGTGGCGCCGCACCTAGGCATATTTTTACAGCACGGGTCCAATATACCCTTTCATTGCACTATCTTAGAGTCTGCTTGGTAACATGTGGTTGGATATGGAATGATTAGAAACTGCTGATATAGAGGGCATATGGACACCAAAACAAATGGAATGAACTTGCAGTAACTAATAAAGCTTTGGGAGGGTTTCACTTACCTGAGTCGAGGGTTTTGGACTTCTTGCTTATATGTATCAATGGTGTGAATTGGAGCTGTCTGCTTTGAATTGTTAAGCACATGATTTGGCAACTATTGAAAGATCATAATCATGATGTTGGGAGAAATGGATGGATCAAGGACGTTGACCGTATAATCTTAATTAACAAATAAGGTACTTGTTATGTAGAATTAGTTTTTTGCTTTGCCAGATGATACTAGTCTGAGAAGCCTGCAGAGTAAAGCATTATAATAAAACGGAACAAGTTAAAACAGCGATCTACAGACTTCTCTGAGCTAATCTCCTGTTCGGATAACACTGGATGTTGGCATGTGGCATGTGGATGCAAAAACTTTATTCGATTGAAACATGTAGTTCGTTGTAAAATTAAATGGGAAACAACTTTGATGTACCTCTCATATTTACAACTTGGTTGGACTTTTTGTGGACCATCCAGGTATCTGATATTAACTGTGGCCCGAAAGTATAATGGAATTTATGAAAATAGTTAGTGAATGAATGTTATGGAAACTTGTTTAGTCATACACTTAAATATAAAAGCTTTACACTGAAATACTATATGTTGTTTATCTATAAAATATGGTTTAGTTAGATGTTGATGACTGATGTATCTTTTTTTTAACATCCTTTTTGGTTTCAGGTGTGAGAATATTTGAAGATGTGGCCAGCTCAAAGGTAGTTCATTGCTGAAAATTCTGTTTGCTTAATTATTACTCTCTTTACAAAATCATAAATTGTGATTTTGCTTCATTGTGAAACTTTATGATTCACATGAAACATCGCTTGAAAACCACTAAAATGAAAAAAGAAACTCGATATTTTCAATATGAAGTTGTATGAAGACATCATTTAAATTATGTTCTTATTTTAAGGCAACTTTGTTTTTATCTTATCTTAGTCTCTTCTATTCCGATGCATCTCCAGTGTAGAAACTATATATTTTTATTCTCCTTAGCATTTTGGCGTCTTATGAACAGGATATTGTGAGCTTGTGACTCGTTTTTCTCTAAAACCCCTCGGAACATCTATCATGCTAAAAGAACTACTGCCAGTTTCTTTTAATTTTCCATTAAAGATGCTGATTACTATCTTTAACTGGTCAGAAACAGACACCTTACCAGAATTGGCCTCTCAGACTTGTAACATGACATAATCTGGCATTTTTAGTTTCATAAACAATGGATCCGTTGAACTGTTGAAGTTATTGAAAATTTAAGAAACCATCCTCAAAGCATTAGAGATACTGGAGTTGAACTTAAATTGCTTCGTTCTCGACTGTCCCTTGTATCCAAGAATATTGCATTCATATGTTTGATAAATGCCTGCAGTACAATTGTGTTTATTTGCTTTGGTTAAGATTATATGAGACACACGGAAGATTTTGCTAAATAATTTCTTCGAACACCTTCCTCGTTTCGTAGGGTGGTAAAGGCATATTGGTCAAAGCTGTTGGTGTTGTTGATGCGAGTGCAGATACTGTATTTGAAGAAGTTTTGAATACAGACCGACGCAGGAGATACGAGTGAGTTGCTCAGCGTCTTGTTCTTTGTACTTGCTCTTACAACTCAAAGGTATCTAATGGTTCTTTTCCAGGTGGGATACTTTGACAGGAGACTTGGAGTTGGTTGATTCTCTTAATGGACACTATGATGTTGTGTATGGGATATTTGATCCACGCTATCTATCTTGGTAATATTTTATGTCAACAAGTTTCATGGCATGTCATTTTACTTTTAGTGCTAAAAAGAGTGATTCATGGTGCAAATAGAGTTGCTCTATAATGACTTGGAAGCTGTATTTGCACAAGCAGCCATTCTTTCTTTTAGGGAGGATGCATTCCTGCAAAGTTTCATTGACCCTGCAATAGCAGGTCTTTTAGCACTTGGCATGCCCTTTTCTGATGCTAAAGCAAATTGATGTGAGCGAGACTTGTTTTTAAGAGAAGTGCCAAATCATTATTCTTTGCATATCATGTTGATATGGATTCATGAAGGTTATATCTATACTGTTTAAGCTGATTTCTTACTGAATGATTTTAGTTTCAGTTTCATAAAAGAATTCTAATATATATATATATATATTGAGAAAAACAACTGGACTTTTTCATTCCATGTATAGGAAATTGATATAGGAGATATTCGTTTTGCAGTACCGATTCATTATAAAGTACTCAAGACTTTCATGTTTCAATTCCCTTATAAAGTTGGCATGCTTATTTGAACAAGGATATCTGGATTGAGGCCCAAAAGAATTTGTACTCAGAAAATAAACATTGTCTCTTCTTCTCAATCAAAATCACCACTTTGTAACTGGAATTTTCTTTTCGATTTCTGTCCGCATCTGTGTTTTCGTCTCCCATGTTTATTTCTGTCAGCACAAAATTTTGCACATCCACACTTATGTCTGGTCTCTTAAGTTCCCATCTTTTTTGGTGGCAACTCATGCTTTTCTTTTGATGTAAGCTCAATCATTATTGGCATGAGTTCATGTAGGTAGCCTAGGTATTTTACAATGTTCATCTGTTAAATGTCTAAGTACTGGTTATTAGTTTACAGGATTCGATTCATTATTAAAAACTACATTTTTTTTATCTGTTATCGTCATGTGAATGCTTGTAAGTAACAAGGAGAGGATGTTTCCTTGATCCTTCTATATTATTTGTCATCACTTCAAAGATGTATTTTGTTACTTGTATGCAGGTGGAAGACGAGAAGGGACTTTGTCTATTCAAGGCAATGGTTTCGCGGACAAGATGGAACATACAGTAAGAATCTACATTTATTTCAGGCTTTCATACTGTATTTAGTAGCTTTTATTGGTTCTTAAGGTCTTGTGAATTATCATGGATTATTATTGTGTTATCACTACAGTAATCATCCATTTTTCGTGTGGACGTTTTTTAGACAAATTGCTCCCCTTGATGCTGTGATTTGAGAAGTGATAGGTTCATACCAGATCTAGCTCAAGTACATCCATATTGAAGTGGTTGTTCTGGGGCTGTGAACTATAACCAGAAACCCTATCAAATTCTCAAGTGTAAAAATATTTTGCACTTAGGCCTTGAGGAAGTTTGCAAAAGCTTAAAGAGCCACACTGGTAGTGATAGAGCCGAGGGTTTACGGAGAGAAAAAAATATGAGAATATAATATCAATTGAATTGGACTGGAAAAGAGACAACTCTTTGCCTGCCCCAAGCACAACGCGCCGAATTTCCTCGGGAAGTTCCTGCCTCAGCAGATAATCTGCCGATAATTTCTAGCGATCCTTGGATACCTCTAAAAGACTGCAACCCTTTACTTAAATAACAAAATAATTAGACTCCAAACATGTAGGGCTCCGGAACAAAAACCCGGCCTATTCCTTTATTCTAACCCTAAACAACTCAACCTAAATAAATATAAATCATGTGTAACAGTTAGAAGAAGTTAAAGATAATCATCGAGAAAAAATATTAAGCAACTTGTTAATTTGCTCCCTATATCTTATGATTGCAGGTGTGAAACTTTTGATGCAGTAATAAGAAGCTAAAGACGAATATAATGAAATAACTTATAGCAAATTAATAGTTTTAAATGAGCTTCCTGTATTTTATGATTGCAGGTGTGGAGACTTGGTGCAGTTCGTGATCTTTCTTTTTCTCTTTCTTAAATTTCTTGACTTTTTGTAGGTTGATGTATTTACGAAGTCTTATTATCTTCACCCTGCTCTTCTCTAATTCTTATTGTTAAATTTACCATATCAATTTACTTCTGGATGTAATTTCATTTCTTTACAGACCGATTAACAAACTTTTTTCATCCAGATTCTTTCTGGATAGTGTTGGTTTTAGTTTTAGTACATGTTGGATACCCAGAGGACTTGAATAAAATTATTTTGTCTGTTTTATGTAAAATATTTTGGATTTATCATCTTCGTGTTTGGAATACAAATAGTGATGTGATTATTGAGTTTAAATTTATTCATTGTTATTATTGATAGTGACAGTTCTTGTGGTTGACTTTTCTCTCTACTTGGTGTAGCAATCCTGCTGTTTCCTTCTGTACACAAGAAGCGACCTCCTAGATCTGGATATGCGCGCACAAAAATTAACCGTATGTAAATATTGTGCTGAGTAAGAGCTTCCAGTTTTAATTCCCATTTCCATGTTGAATTGAAGAAGATAAGTTAAATAGGCGACTAGTCCAGAATAACAACAGCATATTTACTAAATGCCAAGTGCTCCTCAGTCTCTCTGTAATTGTTATGTGTTCTGTATTTTGGTTCAGAAGGTTTTGTTGTTTCTGAAAGATTAAACCGTCAGTTTCTTGGATATAGAGTTTATCCTTAGGTTACCTTTTTTTTCAAATCCCAAATTTAATCCACCATATCCTGCTTTTTCTGGGAAAGATTATATTCTATAGTGCGATTCACTTTGGGTGTACCTAACATTTTCATGTCAAGGTTTTGAATTTCATATATATATTTTTTTAAATTTACTTAGCTGTTGTTTTCGGAAAATCGCCTGTCACCAGAATTGTACATTTGGAAGTCAAAAACTTAGTTATCCATCTAACATTTTTTTGCTTTGTTTTGATCTGTAGCCTCAACTTGGGAAATTAGTAATTTAAGCACATCTTCCTCGTCAATTACTGCCAGATGTCTTGTCACACAAACACTAGAGATAAACCTCAAAGGCTGGTTTAAATGGAGGAATAAAAGCTGTAAGGATTTTGAAAAGACGGTTGCATATGCATTGCTGAGTCAAGTATCAGGTTCGTATACTCTTAACCTATTTTATGTATATTATGTATATCTTAACTTTATATTTTTTCTGTCATTGTTTTCGAATTATAATACACACACACACACATTTCAAATAATATCAGCGTTTTATTACCTTTTTTTGGGGGCATTTTGAGAGCATTGAAATTCTTTCCGATATTAGTATATGAATTATAATGGTTGCATCATATATTACTGAAGTGGTATCTCCGAAGGAGTCGATATATTAGGTTCAAATGAAAAGTGTAGCAAAGAAAATCAATGATCCTCCATCTAGGGGCTTAGAGTTATAATGATTCCTTCAAGGCTTATTGTTTTTTGGATGATTATTTTTTCATTATGTAAATTACTGATAAATTTAATTTCTCTACAGTTTTAGAGTGTTTTGTTCGTTGAAAAGAGATAGTTAGAAAAGACCAGTGTTTAAAATTTGATTTATGTAAAGTTCTAATTCATGGGAAAAAGAAAAACAACAGTAGGTGAAATGTGCCATAAAACAATTTTCTTTTATTTTTCTTCTACTTAAGTCTATTTGTATGTCAAAGTTATTTATTTGGAATAGATTGTGAAGAATGCTTGGAAAACTTAGAAAGCTTAAAATGCCCCCTTCAATTTTTTATTTCCAATTTTATGAGATTTAATGCTTGGAATTTTTATATTAATGCTAAAGTGTTCTCTTCAATTTGTTGATCAGCTCCTTAATCTGTTGATTCTGTTTTGAGCCCTGCTCAATTGATAATTTAAAATTCCACCACTAAATGTTATCATATATACCTTAGTAAAGTTTACTAGAAGAGATCACTTTGGACCAAAGCCTTTTGTCTTTAGGAATAATCATGGAATTTCAAAACTTTGCACTTGTTTAATTCAATATTATCTATCCTTTTTGTAGGGTGACATTGTTTCCTATTATAACACATTAGGTTACGTGAAAAGTTCATTTTTAAATTCCCCATTGTAGTAAACCTTAAAATTAGTAGATTACGTATTTAAAATTGTTGTTTTAATTTTATTTTATTTAAGTGAGGTAACAAAATGATAAATCTTGAAAATAATTCAAAATGATTGAAAGCTTCCCCCCTATTGCTGCGCACAAAAATTCTGCCGAATGGAAGTTCTAGATGGTGAATTACAAAAGTTGTATAGTGTAAGAGAAAGTTGCACTATTTAGGGGGGAATAAAAAGGAAGAAAGAAATGGTTAGGTTGGAAGCCCAAAAGGCGGATATAGTTCCGATGGGCAAAAATAACTAATAGAAAATGGAAAAAAAAAAAAACAAACTTGAGATGTCCTTGATACACTGAACACAATGTTCAATTAGTGATATCTCTACTTCATAGTCCTCACATTGAAGGGGAAAAAAATCATTCATCCAATTACTTTCTGCTAAAAGGCTAAATTGGACCTTAACCAGAGTCATGTTTTTTTGAAACGTATTTAGAAAACGCTGATTTGAGAAAGAAATACGTATACCCTAAAGGTATTAGTTATTACCTAAATTGTGTTACATGAATTTTCATACTAACTTACAGTGAAAGAATTCAATATTCTCCACTTATAAATCAATAAGAAAGATCAGTACTAATGAAGATAAACTAACGGACAAAAAATCGCAACCGTGAGCCTATGTAGCATGGATACGCCAATAAATTTTTTTAGGAATACCGGATATACATATATTTAGTTTCTGTCTTTTTGCTCTCTTATTTTAGTTGTATTTTTTAGTTTGTACTGGTTTATTGTGCTTGGTAATACAATGAAAAGAGTGATTTAGCGAGAGAGAGTGGTTATGCGAAACCGCCGCAAAATAAGTATTTAGCAGCGGTTACACCGTCACTAATGAAGTAAAAAATAGTTAATTAGTAAAATTTTGGTGGCGTTATTTTGCCGCGGTTCCGTAAAACCGTAGCCAAAAGTGCTTTGTGTGTTGCATATTTATTCTGCAAAGCGTTTTGGACTAAAATTTCTGGCTTTTTTTTTTCCTGACTGGTTGCGATTTTTTGTCCGTTAATCTCCTTTAGTACTGATATTTCTGTAGAATTTGGAGAAGTTATTTTTATAATATTATTAACCTCTGAAAGGGTATATATATACACTTAAAGGAATCGGATTTGATCCCTAAAAATCAGGAAATAGATCTACAAATCTCTGCAATAAATATTCCTAAAAATCTGCAACCTAAAAGTTTGTGATCCAGAAAATCTGCTATATAATAATATATCCCTGAATATCTGCTATGAAATAAAAACTCCTAATTTGCCTAGCTTGATTTCCTACACTCCCCTTCAAGCTGGGCGATATATACTAAACATTCCTAGAAGCACCAGAATCCACAATCCATGGAGTTGAGGAGGCTTGAGTGACGTGAAACGCGTGTGGATTGTTACCTTGCTGTGCAACTCCTCCGGTGCCAATAGTGATAGGCGATGATGACTGATTTGATTGGCTGAATAATTTATGAAGTACGTCAAGTTGATCCTTGGTAAATGGTCCTCCTTCAGTTGTGGCAATATACCCGCGTCCTTCACTTCTGTTAGGTTTCCAATCAGCAGGTTTACCATGTAATTTCCAGCAAGTTTCTCTCGTATGATTAGTCCTGCGGCAATGATCACACCAAAGTTTACCTTTACGTGGTTTGCCCTCTCCATAATTTTGTTGTGATCCACGAGCAGCTAGAGCCGTTGG
>BMAC01000471.1:617341-686195 GCA_014905375.1 Phtheirospermum japonicum
GTGACGAGCTAATATGTTGACGCTCACGGCGAGCTGGAATGATCATGTGACGAGCTAATATGCCTTTTGTTTGATATGAGATACTGTGATTGAATTGATGGTGTTAGCAATATATTGATGATATTTAAATTGGAAAGTGTTTGAATACATAAATAGCGGGCTGAGAGACATGAATGAGTTCTAAACAGTCTCCTCAGGCACAGGAGCAAGACTTGAGGGCGCAGGCTCGGAGGTTGTGGTGATGACGCCGCTAGACTCGGGCGCTGGCTCAGAGAGCAGGTCTTCTAAGGGCGTTTGAAGCTCGCCATGTACTCCCGCGGCTAGAGCTGCTTGACTCTGACAACGTAACCACCACGTCGTGTAGATGGACTGTCTCCAGTCACCCTTAAAGAAGTTGAAGGGGGCCATTTTGTTGATGATGGCTTCAACGTTCGGAGTATATGAAACGTTTAGCTCGGCCACCTCTCCCTTGACAATCTTTGCGACCTCAGCAATCCATTCAGCGGCACCACGAGCCATTAAACCGAAGTATATCGATGAGTTTTCATAAGCCTTGATTAGCTCTTGACGATATGCATCGATAAACCTTCGGCCGTTTTCACCGAGGAGGAATGTTCTCTGACCCTCGGAAATGCCTTCCTCGCGAGCTGTTTTGAGTAGCTCAGATTGTTTTTGTTGCTAAAGAGTGAGCTCCTCAGTCTTTTGTGCGAGCTCATCGGTCCTTTGTGCGAGCTCCTCAGTCTTTTGCGCGAGCTCTCCAGTCTGTTTGTTTAGCTCTCTGCTCAAGCGTGCCGTCTCATCCTTCAGACTGTTGTTCTGACTGACGGAAACTGCCAGCTGTTCATCATAAGTTTTCACCCTTTGGAGCGCTTTGTCTAGCTCCCCCTGTGTTAATGACAGTTGCTTGGTCTGCTGTTCAGCTCGGGTTGTTAGCTCGTCAATGGTTTGCTGCAGGTCGTCCCCTGTTGAGCGAGCTACGAACTCCTCCGAGAACTTAGCAAACAAGGGTTCCAACCGTTGAAGTGCTTGCTCGCGAAGAAGAGTTGTAACATCTGCGGCTGTATCCAATTTTGCCAGCAGTTTACTCAAATCCGCAGTGCTAGTAGAGGCCGTCGGCAGTCCTTTCTGGAGACGACGCTTCTTTGCTTTTGGAGGGCTGGGGCTTGGACTGCGAGCTTTCGGACCCTGCGCTTTGGGGCTGTTGGAGACGTTTGGCAGAGGTCGCTTGCCCTTCTTGCTTCGGTGGACCAGCTGTGCCTCCTCCTCTTCGTCGTCGACCGGTTCAGGTGTTGGTCGAGGGGCTTTTTCAGTGTTGCTAGAGATGGGGGCGGCGCGAGCTGTAGAAGAAGTAGCTTGTTTCTTCTTTTCTTCGGGGAGAGCAGCTGCGCATGATTTGATGAAGGAAACTGAAAATAGAAAGGTCATGTTATAATTTCATTTTAGCACATTCGAATGAATATAATTGCAAAACCTACAATACCCACCGAATTCACGTTTAGAAATGGCAAGATCCGGCTCCACCGGGCGAGAGTCAATGCCCGCGTAACGGAACATGGCGGAGCGGTCGGTGATGAGAGCCAGGTCGAAGGGATTTCGACTCCATTCCACGAGCTGGTCAAAATATTTCTGGTATAGCAAGGGGTTGGCTTTGGAGGTTGTTGGTTTTATTTGGGGAGGAGTATGATCTTTCAGCTCGGCTATAAAAGGCCAAGCTTCAGTATTATGAATGTAGAAAAAGTTTCTCTTCCATTCATGGACTTTATTGGGGGGACTAGTAAGGAATTTAGGTCGCCCCAAGCGGTAGGAGAGATAAAAGGAGTTTTGCTGATATTTTACTTGGAAGCAATAATGAAAGAAACCAGGGTCGGCACGAGCATTGTAATATTTACAGAGCAAGAGATACCCGGCCAGGTACTTCATGGAATTGGGAGTCAGTTGAAGAAGTGATATATTATACATGTTAGAAATTTCAACATAAAATGGGTGAGCGGGGAATCTAAATCCTGCTACCAATAATGAATCAAATAATGTAATGTGATTAGGAGGAGGTCGCATGGGGTCGTCATGCGGGCTGTCGGGTAAAATCATTTTGGCAGTAGGAGGAAGGTTGAGTATACGTTTAAAATGTTCCAGCTATTTGGGGTCAGGGAGTAGCCAATAGTTGTGTTTGATTTCTTTGGTTGTTAAGGATGATGAGGGTAGGTCGTCAAAATAAAGAGAATCATCTATAGTTACAGGATTCTCTCGAAAATGTGCGGAGGAGGTGGGATTCCCCGATTCATGAAGAGGAATGCCTTCTGGGATAAGGGGAACCTCAGGAGTGAGAAGGAGCAGATTGCCAGAAGGATTGTTGGCTAAGGTTTGGGCTCGAAGTTCTTCCCATGAGACATCACCCTCTGGCTCACCGCGTAGGCCAGAGGAGGGTAATGCTAAGGGTTTTGGCCTTTGTTCGATAATGAAGGGGTTTTCAGCGAGATCGGAATCGGGAGAAAGAGATTGGGTTAAGGAATTATTGTTGGATGTGGCTGATGATTGTTTCATGACAAATATGTTCAGAGGGAGATAACACAACAAATAAGCATAACTCAGCAGATGCAGTTGAAATTTAAACGTATAATTTAATTTGAAAGAGAATTGGGGGACTTACACATATTGACGAGCTTGTAGATCGCTGGTAAGCTGCGGATTAACGGTGGATCCCTGAGTAATTGCGATTTGGCGAGCTTTTTGCAGAGCGACAATGGCGGAAATTTTAATTGAGATGGCGTAAAATKGTGATTTRGGGAGGCGGAAAGGTTTTGTATRGGGAGACGGAAAAGCTGATGTGRCAGATAGGAGCGGGACTAATTAGKGTTTGCAAAGGGAATGTTTTGGGCCTTTAATTCTTGGGCMCACTGAACTWWTTATATGCCGAGATTTTAAGATTGCGCCGCGTGGCGGGCCACATTTAATGAAGCGTCAGTGGGATGAGACAGAAAGAAGGAAGGCGTGTTTTGACTTTATGGTTTTGTTATGATTATGGGCTTACATTTTTGAGGTCGGCTGATACGGTGGTTTCCAGGTCGCTTTATGAAAAAGAAGGTTGAGCTCGTAATGATGCAGCTCGTGTGCCACCTAAGTTGTTGCACTTGGGGACTTATGATTACTTTTGAGAAGAGAGCTCGATACCTTTCAGATCGCGTAAGCATGTTGCGACCTGTCATAGCTCGGTTTGTTGAAATTGGGTAATTCTGATGCGAGTTTTGGTACGATACATTGCTGTTTCGCTTGTGTGCTTGTTTAATACTTTTAAAATTTTTGTGTTTACATGTCCTACCCGATTTCATACCTCAATCAGCTAGAACATGGGGGACTAGCTGATACGGACTAAAATAATCATACGTGAAATTATGTGATAAACGTGACTATTTGTAGAAAGCGACCTCATTTCCTAGGGAGGGTGTACCCCTGGGAGGTGGGCGAGCTGTGATAATTCGAGTGGATTGTTTTGTGAAGAGTAGCGACCTGTAGTATGGGGATGACTTTTCATACAGGGTCGCGACCTCTTGAAATTTGGGCCGAGTATTTGAGCCCGTTTGTGGATTTGGTATACGTGAATTATTATGGGCCTGGTGGGCTGTATGCCCCGGCTTAATTGGGATATCTATGGAGAAGTTTGTTATTTATGGGAACTTGCCATGTATGAGAAGTCCTAATTGAGGGACGATTGTGGAATCCTGGTGTAAATGAAATTCTTATTATGAAAGGTAACCCTAAATATTGGGAATCTTCTCCTATCCCTATAAAAGGAGCCCTTGGCTTCTTTCTTAAAGGTTAATGCTTGTTTACGCATTTCATTATCTGTGTGCACTAATATTATTGAGAGAGAAGAAGTGTGTTTTTCGCTTATTAACTTAAGCGTCGGAGGGCCTTAACGGGCTCGAAATCCGGCCCGTTCTAGGTGCTGTTTTGCAGGAAGGCGAGGTCGCTGTGACGATTGCGGATATTCTGGAGGTCGCTGAGCCTCACTTGGAGTTCATCTAGGTCACTGATCTCTATTTTTGAGATTAGTACCCCTTTTATTTGGTAGTTCAATTTTTTGTACTTATCATCTTTTTATTATCATATATTTAGATCTTACTTTTTTTTTTAAAATAATAGTTTCACCTTTTTCATATGCTACAAGGTTTGCTAGCAGAGTGTATGTTGGTGGCCTCCCTCCACTGGCTAGTTAACCGCTGTTTTTTTTTTTTTTTTTTTTTTAATTTAAATAAAATTTGAAAAATTAGCGTTATAACCGCCGGTTTCGGTTAATAGGTTAACCGTCGGTTAAACCCGTCAATCAACCGGTTTAACCGTCGGTTAAACCGCCGAAATTCTTTTTTTTTTTAAAATTTCGGTTAACTGGCGGTTATAACTGCCGGTTACGGTTAGAGGTTAACCTTAACCGTAACCTAACCGTCGGTGGCCGTTGACGGTTACGGTTTTAATCGAAACCGGCGGTCAACGGTTAACCGTAACCGGTGAACCAGTTATTAACCGCCGGTTAGGCGGTTAACCTTAACCTAATTAACACCTCTACATGCAGGTGCACTTTTCAATTTTATATATAAATATCTACTTGATTTTAATTCCTTCCTTTAGCAGATTTGCTATAAACCTTGAAAAAAAATACTTGCTCACGCCATTTCTACGTCCTCTCCCTCAAACTAATTTTTATGTATTGTGTTTGTGTTTCTGACCTTTATAATAGGCTTCTTCAAGCTTGAATTGCATGTGTCCCTTCAGTTTAGTCTGTTTATTATGTGTTTCAATTGCTGTAGATAATTTCTAGGTTTTTCAACCATGTAATGAATGCAGTGTGTGGAAACTCAGCTGGTCCAGGTTACTGTTCTTTTAGCATTTTATACAATAGATAAGTCTTTTCTCCTGTTCGTCTAAGTTTGATTAAATGTTTACATATGAGGTGATGTTGTCGTGAATGTGTACATTAATCATGAAAAGAAGTTTGCGTTTGTGGAGATGAGAACCATAGATGAAGCAAGTAATGATGTCACTTGATGGACTTTCTTTCAAGGTTTGTTTAATTTTTCCTCATTTATTAATCTAATTATCCATCACTATCTGCATTCCCTTCATTGCTGATGTAATCTGTTTTGGGTCACAAATTGGTTGCAATTTTGGTCAAATAAGACCTCGTTCACTTTAACAAAAACAAATAAAATCATAGATATATACCAGAAACCTTTAGAGGTTTATTTGATAAGTTATTGTATGTATGATTATCCATATTATAATTGAGATTTATGTTAGAAATTTGACATGTTAAGCTTTTTCCCCCGAGTTAGTGTAGGAAATTATCGAGGAATAATTACCTCCATTTTTTCGGTGGCTCAAGATTTATGCCCACTTATTTCTTTTTCACATTTAGGTATATGTTTGATTTGTTTCGATCTGAAAACTAGCAGAATTATCATACTTAAAATAATTCAAATTTAGTTAGTGCTCAGTTTTTTTACTGGATTTACATTGCATGTATCAGAATACGAATGCGCAAGAATAGATATAGTTGTTACATGTTTGAATTTCTGGAAACTACTTGGTTTAGAATTTTCTTATTTTTGTTCTGTAATCTTGCTTTTCAGATTACATTGAATCATTGAATTTATTCAACCAGAGAGCACAACGTGAAACATCTATGGTGAATATCTGAGCTCCAAATTTCTCATTGCTCCTTTTTTTTTTTTTTTTTTTTTTTTTTTTCTTTTAATGATAAAATAATAGGGTGTTACTTTGAGTGTTAGAAGGCCTACAGTTTACATTCTTTCTGCTGCAGCACCACTTGCTCCTAGTCAACCTAGTCCATATCTTAATTTAGCTGTCGTTGGACTTACATCTGGGTAAGTAGCCATGCTGACTCTTTCCTTTGTTTACATTTAGCAGTTTATTTCACCCGATGGTGAAAGATATTGTGTTGTGTTTGCCTTTTTTTAGTAATAATAATAATTATTATTATTATTACTTATTATTCTGCATTAGTCGTTATATTTCATGTGCCGTTTGTAGTTTATTTGATACATGATTTTTAAACTTTTTTTCTTAATTAATAGAACGACTAGTGATGGTGACAATACGCCAAAAGTGATTCCAATAACGCTTCTTAGATAGCGTTTAAAAAATAACTACTATCTAAATAAACACGTAGCTTTTAGATAGTGTTGGAAAAGACAAATGTTATCTGATAATTAGTAAAAATAGTGCTCTCGCATAAAGCCCCATCTTAAGAGAAACATAGGTAGCACTTACTACACCCAACGCTATACTAGATAATTATGGGTTTTTTTTTTTAACTGATAGCGGTTCATCAACAAGCATCATGTTAAATTTGTAAAAAGGAAAAATAAATAATTGGAAATGATCTCCCCTCATTCATACATGCCAAATTGAGCGAGATCCACCTTGAACCAATAAAACCCTATCACGACTGTGCCAATACCAGCGCCGCACCACTGCTCGTGCCTGATGATAAGCTCACTCTTCTTCGCTCTCGCTTTCTCCCTCTTTCTCTCTGAAATTTTTTTCCCCATTCACTTTTGCCACTGCTTTTATTTCTACAATGTGCAAGGTACGTGTATGTACATATTTGAAATTCTAATTATATGCTTTAATCTAATAATAATACTTTTACCTTGTTAATTAAAATCTTTAAACACAACCTGTTACATCACAATCTCACTCATAAAATTGTCAATTTCTGTTCAATTGTATCTATAATTTTATTATCTGTAAAAGCAATTGTGTGCTTTTTAGGCTTTTTTGTGGAGATGGTGACCAAAGTTATGTAGTTTCATTTGGTGGCTTGGAAAGATTTCAACAAATACAATATTTGATTAAATTTCATGTTTTGTTGTCAATTCATTCTTCTGCCGCTTGTTTCTTCTATTGGTAACCTTTAATCTTCAATTTTTTTTTTTTATTTCCCAGTTTACACATGTGTCGATTGCATAAATTAATTGTCTCCAATTGTTTTAGTTGTGCTTAATATGGTGTTTTTGTGAAAAAATCGATAGTTCTGCAACACCATTCGGTCTGTAAGTGTAATTATCTGTTGCTTATGTACTCTACTTTCAGTCGTACCACACTTTAACTTCCGAAGCTCCCATGATGATGTTGTGAGGTAACTGGAATTATTTTCCTTAATTTGTTATCTATAGTTTGAGTGAGTTTATTAAATTACACTTGTTAATTTAAAGTCTGGGAAACATGCTAATTCAAAGGTGCCTTAACTCTCATTAATAGTTTTGATGTAGTAGAAAAAAGAATAAACTTTTTCTATTACTGTTAGATTTCTTTCTGTTTACCTGACCCTTTTTTTATAATTCATGGTTTACCCGGGGGCTTGGATCAAATTCTTGAATAATCAAAACCAGTAAATGACAATTTGTTTAACTTCAATGTGTGATTCTTTTTTTTTTTTTTTTTGTTTAGGTTTCTTTTTAAGTTTCCATTTTTGGTATTCAAAAGATGAGTTTGTAGGTTTAATATTCCTTTTCTGTTGGATTCTGCTGGTGGTATGAAACTCGATTTCTTACAACTATGTTCTCAACTCATCATCAGTCGCTTGTTGCTACTATAGGTAACTTTTTATTTTGAATCTCTTTTCTTACCGATGTTAAAAGTCACATCGATTTTTCAAAAATGGATGTAATTCTCATCAGATTCACATCAATTGTTGAAAAACCGATGTGACTTTAACATTGGTGTCTTAGACATCAGTTAAAAACCGATGTGAAATGTCTTTAAAAATCGATGTAAAATCCCCTTTTTGTAGTAGTGATTTGCTAAAGAAATGCAAACATTGAGTAGTTTTTGTAATTACCTTTTTTTATTTAAAAAAATCACTCTAATTAAAATTGTTTAAAACCTTTAGAATTCTGCTAAGTTTCTCAATTGGGATATTATAGCAGGACCTTCCATCCCTGTGCCTTGCAAGTCTGCAAACAAAACTCAGCAGACTTATAATAATTTTTTCGCAATTTTACATAAATAGTTAAAATTCAAGTGAAATAAATATTTAAATAAAAATCTCAGTTTAAATTACACTCACAATCCATCAACTAAGGTTCAGTTTCTAATAAATTAAGTTTAAATTAATTCCCAGATTTCTGTGCTAAAAAATTGGCAGTCAGCAGCTCCTCTAGCCATTGTACACCAACAACTATGTTAATAGCGCGCGCACACAACATTTATAAATTAATCCTTATTTGAATAGATGTAGAGGCGTTAATATGATATCTGAGTGCCAAGGAAATTCCCAAAATCATAAGAGCTCACTCATATTCAACTCATTTTCAAGAGACAGTTACAAATAAATAGCTTAAAAAATCAAAATGTCTTAGAGCATCTCAAATGCTACGCTTTTGAAAGTAGATAATTTTTAACAAATGTCACTCAAAGAATACAATGTTTATCCACATAGATTAGTGTTAAAAGGCTCAAATTTTGATCCTAAAATATTTCTCCAAGTTATTTTAATTAATAACAAAATAAAACTGAATTCATAGATAACTAAAAATTAGGAGATAAATCTTTTTTCCCAAAAAAGTTATCGCAAATTTTTTTCGTAGTATTTTTGAGATGCGTGCGCTCACGAATTATGTAGATTATGCTGAGTTAGACTGTTTAACATGGTTTCGGATATCAAACAGAGGGCTCGACACTGTTGAGTTTTTTTTTTTCACGTCACTATATCAGTACCCACGTACCCACGACATTATGCATTGGAGAATGATTTATTTATACACTTTCTAAATTGCTGATGTGGTTAATTTTTATCACGTCAAAAGTATAGTATTGGAGATGCTCTTATGATTCAAAAATTGAATCAAATGATGCAATACAGTTATACATGACCCACAGACCGAAACAATTGACAAGGAAAGTAATTAGAGAAAATACTAAAGCATTCAATGTATTTTAGAAGAAGATGAAACCATGAAAAAACAGACGAGGAACTAAGCCATGGGCAATGAATGAAAGTTCCAGAATCTTCAAGGTCTAATCATCTGATATGTGAGCTTCCATTGGAATGAAGCAACCTCCATAGTTCTCGTTTCTCTTAAACCTGCAAAATTTAAAAGTTGATTAAATGTAAACGCAATTGATATGTATTCTTTTCCCCTTCATTTTTCTGTATGAACATGTATATATAGTCTGGATATAGCACACGTATATACAAAGAAGCAAAAAAAGGACTTCCTTTATATAACTCGCAGATTAAATCTAAAAAAATATATAGTCATTTAATCAACTCCAGCAATTAATAGTTTTAAACCCTAGAAATCAGAGATATATACATGATCATGTCCGAAAGGAAAAATGTACCAATTGTTGGCAATCTGGTGCAAGAGATGAAGAAAGACTCGAGCACATATGATCAACCTCACATGCACTCATGCACAGGTGATCAGCTCCCATGCAAGCTGGCATGATGAGCTGCGCAAGAGGACGAAAACTAGCTGTGGCAAATAGACGTTTTTGTACCTGCACAGTACATTTTATTCCCTTAATTTGTGGAACTAGGGTTATTCAAATCTGTATTGTATTTAAAAAGATCCATTACCTCTATACATAGGAGAGGAACATCTCTTGTAATCATCATTCAATAGAGCAGCTTTATCAGTTTTTATTCTTCTTGATTCTTCAGCTTTCCAGTTTTGCAACTCAATATGGCAATGCATGGATTCTATCATGGTATCAGAGCTCCGGGTTAATCCCTGGACTCTGCATATCCTTTTTGTTTCTTTATTAAACACAAACAATGGCTTCTTCTTCTAATACACTTACTTCTCACTCTACTCACTCATCTGCAGTTCAAAATGCGATTATATATCCTCAGAGCCAACTCATTAATTAGCATCAAGCTTAATGAGTCTGATTTCCTCATTTGGAAACAACAAATCATGGCCGCCATCAATGGTTATGATCTTGAGACATTTTTGACTAAAGATAACACTTTTCCAACTACAAGTCCAGAATATACACTTTGCCAAGACCAACTCATATCCTCTTGGCTCCTTTCATCCCTCACCTCACAGAAAATCTCTTTGTCACCACAGTTATCCTAGTTTCTTCCAAACAAATCTAGGAGTGTTTAGAGACAAGCTTTGCAAACCATCAAGAGCAAAGATCATGCGATACAAGCTGCAGCTCCAAACCACTAAAAAGGGAGCTATGAACATGAGAGAGTACCTAAACAAGATCAAAACTTGTTGTGAGATGCTGGCAACTGCAGGAGAACAAATATCTGAGCAAAGTCAGATCATCTACATAATCTCTGGATTAGGAGCCGAGTATAATCCAGTGATGGTGAGCATCACATCAAGACTGGAACCCTACACACTAATGGAGGTTCACTCCTTGCTTCTGAGTTTTGAGGCCAGATTAGAGAACGTTGAAGGCTTCACCATATCTCAACTAAACTTTGATGGATCCACACCTAGTGCTAATACTATCACTCAAGATCAGTTTAGAAGAGGAGATTACAACCAAAGATACAGTCACAACCCTAGAGGAAGAGGAGGATTTAGAGGAAGGAGTTCAAGAAATGGAGGCAGGGGAAGAGGAGGAAGAAGTCAAAACTGGAAACCTAGATGCCAGATTTGTTTCATTCCAGGTCATACAGCAGACAAATGTTTTCATAGGCAAGATTGAATTTTAATCTAGGAAGCAGCAACCCTCATTATCAACAATCTCAGTTTTCAAACACCAACCACTTTGGTCAATATGGAAAACATTCTACTAACATTATTGTCAGTAGCTCTCCAGACATCAATCCAGAGTCATGTTGGTTTCCAGATTTAGGAGCTACTAATCACTTGACTTATGACTTAAACAACTTGAGCATGGCAAATGAATAACAAGGGTCAGAGAAGGTTCACATGGGTAATGGATCAGGTTTGCACATTTTACATACTTGTAGTTTATTAGTTAAAGGTCCTCTTATCAATGAGGACACTTTCAATCTTAAAAAGCTACTACATGTGCCTGGCATCACTAAGAACTTAATCAGTGTTTCTCAATTTGATAAAGACAATAAAGTTTTCTTTGAGTTTCATCCTTATTTCTGCTTGGTGAACGATCAGGACACAAGAATGGTTCTACTGAAGGGGACAGTTGAAAATGGCCTTTACAAGTTTAATCTCAGCCCTGTTCAAGACTCAAACAAGACACAGCCTACTGCACACTCTGCCAATACCCTTATGTCTTTTCCCGTTTCAATAAATTCCAGTCAGCTGAATAATGAGATTGATCTGAATCTTTGGCATTGTAGACTTGGACATGTCTCATTAGATATTGTTAGAAAAGCTCTTTTGAGTTGTAATATTCCTTTGAATGACAATAGATCCAGTTTCATTTGTGCATCTTGTCTTCATGCTAAGAGTAATCAGTTGCCTTACAATTCTTCTGAATCTGTTCATTATGAAATTCTTGACCTCATTCACATTGCTCTGTGGGGACCATCCCCTGAGAGGTCCAACAATGGATATAACTACTATGTAAGATTTATAGATCACAAAATCAAACATACTTGGTTGTACTCACTCAAACTCAAGTCTGACACTCACAATTTCTTTGTTCATTTCAAAAACTTTGTAGAAAACCAGTATGATAAGAGAATCAAGGCTGTTCATTCAGATGGTGGAACAGAATTCAAAACCCTGTCTAATTTTTTCTCAGAAAATGGCATCACCCATAAAATATCCTGCCCATATACTCCACAGCAAAATGGCCTGGCTAAAAGAAAGCACAGGCATATTTTCAAAATATCCCTTTCACTATTAGCTCAAATGTCCCACAATCCTATTGGGATAATGCAATTGTCTCAGTAGTCTTTTTAATCAACAAAATGCCATCCAGGGTGTTAGGTTTCAAAACTCCCACAGAAGCACTCACGGGCATAAAACCATATTACAACACCCTGAAAGTTTTTGGCTGCTTATGCTTTCCTCATCTAAGACCTATAAACAAACACAAGCTTAATTTTAGAAGCAGTCCAGCTGTCTTTCTTGGATATAACACTCAGTTAAAAGGCTACAAAATCTTATTGCCAAATAAAAGAGTTATCGTCACCAGGAATGTTGTTTTTGATGAATATAAATTCCCTTTCCAATCAAAACAAAATCCTCGCCCCTTCATCAACAACACTGATCACATATATCCCTTAATATCACTTAATAAATTTAACACTCTACCTCTCAATCCCATCAACAACACTTCTCAAGTCAACACTCACTCATTAGAACACCATACACTTGTATCCCAACACCATCCTTCACCAGCCTCCTCATCTTCTCACCAAAATACTCATTCCTCTGACCCTCAACCAATAAAATTCCTCTTGATACTGTAATACCGGGAGGACATATAACTATTGATTTACCTGTATGTCAAGATGTGTATTCCCAATCTACTAATCCCATTGAAGTTGATCAAGGTTTTGCAGGTCACGGGAATTATGGGGGGCATCACATGGTGACAAGATCAAAGGCTGGGATCTCAAAGCCAAAGACTTGGCATCTGTCTTAAATGATAGCATTGAGCCCAGATCATGTCAAGAAGCTCTCAGCCTGCCCAAATGGAAAGAAGCAATGGATAGAGAATACAATGCTTTACAAAACAAATCTCTGAATTACCTCCAAATAAGAAGCTTGTTGGTTGCAAGTGGATTTTCAAAACCAAGAGGAATGTTGATGGATCAGTTGCCAGACATAAGGCAAGATTAGAGGCAAGATGCTTCTCATAAATGACAGTATTAGATTATACTGAGACATTCAGTCCAGTTATTAAGCCAACCACCATCAGAACAGTTTTGTCCATAGCTATAACCAACAAATGGACAGTTAGACAGGTTGATATTGACAATGCTTTCTTGTTGAAGCATATATCTTCATGGAACAGATCCCTGGTTTTTAATAATATGATCAATCTGGAAACCCATTGGTATACAGGCTACACAAGTCGCTATATGGCCTAAAGCAAGCATCTAGGGCTTGGTCTTCTAAGTTAAGCAAGGTTCTCATATCTGTAGGATTTACCATGTCCAAGTCTGACAATTCCTTATTCTATGGAAACAACCTCATACATAATGATCTTGACATACGTGGATGATTTGATAATCACTGGATCAAGCAATGAAGAAATTCAAAAGGTGATCACTCAAATTCAAGGCCATTTCTCCCTTAAGGATTTAGGAAGGCTAAATTACTTTCTTGGGATATAAGTGCATTATGTCAATGGAGAAATGATACTCAGTCAAGAACAATACATCAAGGATATACTCAATAAAACTGGGATAAATGAGGCAGAGGGACTATCATCTCCAATGGTGCCACAACCAATCCTCTCCAAGCATCAAGGATAACTTATTCTGAATGCAAGTTTGTATAGACAGGCTATGGGGGCTCTCCATTATGCTACTATCACAAAACAAGACATTTCATATAGTGTTAATAAGGTGAGTTAGTACATGCATGACCCTCTCAACACACATTGGAAAGCAGTTAAGAGGATACTGAGGTACTTGGCAGAAACAGTTGGATATGGACTAAGATTTAGGTCAGCTAAAATTTTAGAGTAACTGGTTTTGCTGATGCTGATTGGGGATCAAATGTAGATGATAGGAGGTGCACATCGGGATATTGTATCTATCTTGGGCCTAATCTGGTTTCTTGGAGTGCAAAGAAGCAAGTTACTGTATCAAAGTCATCAACTGAAGTTGAATATAGGAGCATTGCACATAACACCTGTGAAATTCTTTGGCTGCAATCTCTTCTCAAGGAGTTAAGGATAAAGATAGAAATATCAACTGTGATTTGGAACGATAATCTAGGTGTTGTTGCATTGTCTGTCAATCTGGTTTTTCACTCAAGATTAAAAAACTTTGAATTGGATTTGCATTTTGTCAGAGAAGATGTCACTAAGAAGATAATTTCAGTTAGATAAAAAATGTCAAAAATGAAAAAATGCAGAAAATACTCCAACCTCTCTCCGAACATTTCCGACCAAAATGAACCTCCGCTGGGCTCACGGCGTCCTCAAGCCGTCGTCCGAGTGCTACCATTTTGCCGATATTTACCCAACACGTCACGTCTGCTACTCCACACCCTTCTTTTATGGCTGCTCCGGCGACCTCCGCTCAACACACGCAACTGCACCTCCAGCCTCCTTCGGCTTCGGTTTCCAGTGCAACCGGTCAAGCCATGACAGCGCTGTCCTGTCATCAGCAAACACCACAATCCCCTACGACCACCATGACGGCATCTTCGCTTTTTACTCTTCGGAAGGATGGCGCCCACAACACGACGTCACCCCACATGCTGCTGTTTTTTCACCTGTTTTCCCAGCCCCCTCCGGCCACCGCGATGGCGCCTTCTACGAGTCATTTACCTCTGCCGTCGCACAACCTGTTGCACTCCTGGTAGATATGGGATCCCCTAGTGGCTATGCTACCAAAGATCGCTACGGCCCTCAGCTACGCCATCTCTCTTATCAACGATCTTGTTGGATCTCGCAGTTTGCCGACTGTCCAGACCATGTAGTTCATCGTTCCTCCGGTCTCTCCTTCGCCACCCTCGTCTACCTTAGCGCCATCTTCCTCTTTTTCGACAATGGTTTCTTCCTCGGCTAGTCCTATTCCTGCCCTTATCACCGCCCCAGTCTTGTTCGGTTCCTTGCCGACGGCTAGGGTCTCGCCACCACCGTCTTCTAATCTATTTTCTCCGATGTTTCTGGCCGCTGCGACTGCGTCGCCTTGGTTGACGACGAAGTCACCAGCCACGGTCCCGGTCAGACCTTCTCCCTCTTCGACCCCTTCACATCCGCTGTTGCAAGATTATGTAATTTCTGTGGATTTTTCTGTAGCTATCCACCCGTATATTTTGGCTGCCAATTTGTTTACGTTTCCGACGGCAAATACGGGATTTCATGCTGCGTGGAAACAACCTGAGATGGGTTCTGACCCTTTTCCTCCTACGGCCCATCTTGCTTCTCACCCCACCAGCAAAGGCCCGTCTGCCCAACCCATTACACCTACGATGGAACCTGGCCTAGTTGATCTTTCAGCAGCCCACTTTGCTGCCCACAAGGAGTTGGCCAGCTGCTCATTTCTTCTTTTGGCAGTGGGGGTCCACCTTCGGCCAACCTCCTGGGCCCAGCGGCCCCGTCCACTGTCCCCAGTCATCCTTCTTTGGTGACTCACTCCTTCGGGGAGCATCCGATCAAGAAAGGAAACATTTTTTCGATTACCATTGACGAAACGCGATACCAAAATCGCGCTAAAATGCTTCAGGACTCGCTTATAGGCTGTCCTTCAACCCAAAGGGTCAAAACCCTTATCTCTAGACGATATCAATGCCACTTTGAAGGACATTTGGAAGAACACTGGACCATGGAGACTTCATCCGATTGGAAAAAGATTCTTCAGCATCTCGTTTTCCTTAACCGACAATAGGGCGCGTGCGGTTGCTAGATCCGCTTGGAAGTTCGGCTCAAGCTCTCTTCGGCTCTTCCCTTGCACCCCGGACTTTAAACCCTAAAAGGTCCCTTCGGCCTCGTCTCATGTTTGGATCCGTATTTATGAACTGTCAATTGAGTACATGGATCATTCTTTTATTTTAAATATTTTTAGAGTCGTTGGCACTCCTTTACAAATTGATGAGCGTTCTATTAATGGTTCGGTGGGACATCTTGTTCGTGTTTTGGTTGAGATTAATCTTGAAAATACCCTGCATGAGACGATTATGATCAAACGTGAAGGATACTATGGGTATATTTCCGTTGGATATGAGAATCTGCGGGGTTTTTACTCCTTTTGCAAAATGGTTGGGCATCTTGTTGGTTCTTGACCTTTCTAAAAATCTCGTCTCGCTCAGAATTCTAAGGAGGACGATTGGCTTAATGTTAACCCGAGACGTTCTCGTCGACGTTCTGACTCTCAAGGCCCGTAGCCGTACGGATTCCTTTCCGATTCCCGAGGCTACTAATACTTCTTTGACAACCTTGAACGCTTTTAATGCGTTCCATTCCGACGTCGATATAGGGTCTCCTTCTCACCCTTCCTCGGGTCCCGCACCCTCCAACGCTCCCGGAAACTCTGATCTTGAACCCATTGCTGCCCCCGTTTCCTCCTCCACTTCGGATGGGAAGGGGCATCTCTTCTCTTTCCCCTCGTCTTCGGTAACTCCCTCCATTTGCAGCTTTCTTACAAGAGGTGTCATGCGTGTCACCCCATCTACGCACTTACGCCGTGCTCCCTCTCTTGGAGCTAACTCCTCGGGTACCCCGGCCCCTGTGCCCCCTTATGATCATACACTCATGATTTACGAACCTAGCAGTTCTTCCAAGTCACTCTTGAAAAGTGCCAAGGACAAGATCAAGGCGAGAAACCCCTCTCGATGGGTTCATACTCGATGAGATGGGGTCCTCTTTTCCGCGTCAGCTCATGTCCAAGGCTGTCGGTTTATGCTGGTCTGATCTGGACGACTTCAAAGTTAGTTTAGCGACCTTTGAAGATGAACTCTCTCATCTTGATCAAATGGATAGGAGGAATGGCCACCCTCCTCCTCCACTTCTAATTAATGGACTGCCTCCCTCGGAACATTCGAGGGACTGGTAAATCTGCCTCTTGTCTTGTCCTTAATGAACTTTTTCGGATTCATCATCCCGATTTTCTTGCTATTGCGGAACCTATGGTTTCCTTCTCTAGCATCCGTTCCTCTTTTTGTCAATCTCTTGATCTCACCCTTGTTGAACTTTCGCAGCAATGGTATCTCGGACATCTGTGTCTTCATGAGATCTACTGTTTCCTCTACCACTACGCTCTTCTCCTCGGATCAGGTTATCCTCCTCTGGGCCACTTTAGGGGACCTCGATATCCACCTTGTCTTCGTCCATGCTCATAATACGGCACTCGAGCGATGCTCTCTCTGGAGATACATCTTGTGTCTTTCGCTCCCTCGTCTGCTAATCATCGAGGACTTTAAGCCTATTTTGGGTGCCCACGAGCGTCGTGGAGGCAATCCTCCTGATACCTCTTCTTGTTCGAACTTTCGGAGATTCTTGGATGCGGGTGGGTTTTTACAGGTCACCACTACCGGTGGTTTCTTCACTAGGTTTACCCGTTGCCACTTTGAGTTTCGCTTTGCTCGTATGGATCGCACGATTCATTCCGCCGACTTATCTCTTACGTGTGGGCGGATATTTTGGCTTCTCCTCCCCCGTAATTATTCCGACCATCATCCCATTCTCTTAGAGTGTTCTAGGGATTTGCTTACCACCTCAGGCCCTCGGATTTTCCATTTCCAGAACTTTTGGACTTTGCAGCCTGGTTTTCATTCCCTCTTCAACATTGCTTGGACTCTACCCCACCAGATTACTAACCCTATTCTCTCCCTCATGGCTAAATTGTATTACCTTCACGGAGTTCTCTTGGAATGGAATGCACAGGCGGTTGGTAATGTTCATCGTCAAGTGGAGTCATCGTTTGTAGAGCTTATAAACTTATAGTCTCGTTACCTGGACACGGGTTACTATGAAGCCGACCTCGAGGCTGATATTGCCCTGTAGGTCCAGTCTTCTTCCCTGCTCGACACTCGGGCTAGTGTTCTTCGACAGAAGAGCCCGGCTAAGTGGCTCACAAATGGTGGTCGTAACTCGGCCTTTTTTCATCAGAATATTAAGGCTCGAGTCACGAATTCCACCATCCGCTCTCTCTTGATTGATGGGGTGGTCAACCATTCTCCTGATACGATTCATGGAAAGGTCATTTCCTTCTTCTCTGATCTTTTTCTGCCAGCCACCCTCTTCCAGCCCCTACTAGAGTTAATGAGTTCCTGCACACTATAGTTGATACTCAATCTCATAGCTTCCTCTCTACTACTACGAGCGATGATGAGATTCGTGAGGTGGTTTTCTCTTTCGCCCCTAGTAATGCCCCTGGCCCAGATGGCTTTAATGGCCATTTCTTTCGGGAGTGCTGGGACATTGTCGGACATGATGTTTGTTTGGCAGTCCGGAACTTCTTTGTTTCTTCTTCCCTTCCTACTGGTTTTAATTCCAGTTTCATGACTCTTATCCCAAAAGTTAAGGGGGCGATGCGTGTGGAAGATTTTCGCCCGATCGCCCTTAGTAACTTCTCTTTCAAGATCATTACTAAGATCATGGCTACCCGTCTTAGTGTAGTCATTGGCAAGATGATCTCGGATTCTCAGTTCGATTTTATCCCGGGCAAGCAGATTCATGACTGTATCGCTGTTGCCTCTGAGGCTTTTAATTGCCTCTCCTCCCTCACCTTCGGTAAGAACATGATCATGAAGATAGACATCCATAAAGCCTTTGATACCTTAGATTGGGGCTTTTTGATTGCGGTCTTACGCCGTCTTGGCTTTTCGTGTATCTTCATTGTGTGGGTTGAGACCATCCTTCATTCTGCTCGCATCTCGGTGCTTCTATATAGTGGCCCCGCTGGCTATTTTAGTTGCACCATGGGTGTCCGCCAGGGGGACTCCCTCTCTCCTCTCCTGTTTTGCATCGCGGAGGACGTTCTCGCACGTGCCCTCTATTTTGATGCACGGCACGGTCTCTCTGTTCCGGGCCAGTCGCTCGCTCTTCTTCCCGACCTGCCTTCTTTATGCCGATGATATCCTCATTATGAGTCATGCCTCAACTCGTAATGGTGGGGCCATCTTGAATATTTTCCATCACTATGGGGATTTCTCCGGAGAGATTCTCAGTCCGAAGAAATCTAAGATTTACTTTGGCTCCTCGGTGTCTCCTGTCATTGTCCGTCGAATTTGTCAGGTCTCTAATTTCTCCGTGGGCTCCCTCCCTACCTTTTATCTCAGTGTCCCGATGTTCCGTGGTAGACTTCGTGCTACTCATCTCCGTTCGATCCTTGATAAGACTCTGGCTAAGTTTGGAACTTGGAAGGGTTCCTCTCTGTCTCTCGATGGTCGCATTTGCCTCATTAACTCGGTCATTACCAGCATCACGGTGCATTCCATGCTCATTCTTTAAATGGCCGACCTCGCTTACATGAAGACTGGAGACTGCTATTAGAAGTTTCATCTGGTCGGGTGATATTTCTAAGCGTAAGCGTTGTACCATTAACTGGCCAGCCGTTGTGCCCCTCGTGAGGAGGGTGGCCTTGACATCCGCTCCGTCACCACTACCAATTCCTCGTTCCTCTTCAAATTCGCTAATAACTTGCTTAATAAGGATTTCATGACTTTCGTCTTCTCTGCGAGCGCTTTCTTAAGACGAATGGTTCCCCCGTGCACATGTCTCCTCGTCCATTTGGGGTGGCATCAGGGGTCACGTTATTAACATTTTGGAGAACTCTCGTTGGATCCCTGGCTGTGACTCTAGAGTTAGCTTCTGGTGGGATAACTGGCTCGGTTACTCCATCGCTTCCCGCATCGGCATTTCAGAGACTTTTAAGCCTCGTTTTTCTCAAACTATCACCGATTACTTCTTTTCTGGGGTCTGGCACCTCATGGAGAGCCTTCTCATCGCTTTTACTGTCATTGTCATTTACATCCTATGGTTTCCCATTGTCCCACACATGGAGGATAAGCGCGCCTGGTCTATGTTTTGCATGTAATTGTGGTGTTTTTCTCATGTTTTTAATTAGGGTTTTATATTGTTTTTAGTAGTTTTTAAGTTGATTAGTTAAGTTTATTAGGTTATTTTTCTTGTTTTGTTGTTTTCATGTTTCTAGTTAATTTTATATTTAATTGGGTTAAATGATTTAATTAATTTGAGGTTTGGTGAAATTCTTGGGTTTTTATGTTCAAAATTCCTATTTTCATAGGTAAAGTCATTCAAAGCCAAAATCCTAAGCCATGTCTTGCCAAGGGCTTGCCAAAGTTGTGCAAAAAGGGGCTCCAAAGTGGCAAATATTCTGGAATGGTTGCCATCTCCCTGCCATCCTCTGCGCCAAGTGCTGCTCCAGCATTCCAAGGCAGCGCCTAGCTGCCATCCTCTGCGCCAAGTGCTGCTCCAGCATGCCATGGCAGCGCGCAACAGTGCCAACTTCCTAGCCATCTTCAGCGCCATGCGCCCAGCAGCCATCCCTTGCGCCATCTCCCAATCCAAGCACTCCCCAACCAAGCCAAGCTCGCCCAAGACCAACCAACCAAGCCAAAGGGTAGCCAAGTGGCTAGGGAGCCTATTTTTGGGGTCAAAACTTGGTCAAATAAAGGAAATCAAGCCTTAAAGCCCAATTTGACCCATTTAACTCCAAGGAGAGCTTGTATAAATAGTATACTTCTCTCATTTTTGAAGATATTCAATCTCCACCCAACCCAAGTATGGGTTAGGGTTAAAATCACTCACAAGCTCTTGATAATTTTCTTTTCTTAGGTTTTAGATTCAATTTCAAGTTTTGATGTAATCTCTTTTCTAGATGTAGATTTAATTTCATGTTTGGCCTTGGGTTTGTAAGCCCAAGAAGAATTCAAGTACTCCCTTGGATTGTTACTTTGATTCAATTAAATTCAAGCTTGTTTCATTTCTTAATTCAAGTATGTTTCCTTTCAATTTCATATTTTGTGCTTTAATTCCATGCTTTGTTCTTCATTTCTATGCTTGTTCTTCATTTTATGCCTTTTGTCTTGGCACCTTGAATTCATGTTAGATCTTACGAATTGGCTATGGAATATAGATGAGTGACACATCTAAATCATAGATCGGGTCTTGGATCGTCTTGATTTTGCTTTATTTCCAATTTAGTTTTCATGCTTAATCCTAGATCTAAGCTTTGTTGCTTGTTGTCTTTCATAAAGTTTCAAACTTTCCCATCAATTTTCATTGCTTTATCCATTCATGCTTTCAATTCATGTTAATTTGCATTATTCAAGTTTTTATGTTCATGCAAGCTTAGCTGTACCTTGTGCATGCATGCTTGTACTTGGTGAAACATGCTTATTTTTGCTTGTTTTCATTATTTGCTTGCATTTTCATTGAAGGCATACGACCGAGGCATTCTACCCACTTGTTATTTCAATTTCTAGGATAGTTTAACTAGTTTACTTGTTTATTTTCATTTTCCTTTCATTTTCCAAGCTTGAAACACTTTGATTCTTACAATTGAATCAATTTCCGATAATATCAAGCCATGAACCCTTTGATATATTCATCACCACTAAAGCTCTTCTAACAAAATGGCGCCGTTGCGACTCGGCTTGGTTAAGGCTTTTGATTTGATTGTTGTTTCATTGTGTTTCTAGCTTTCTTTGTTATTTGACGTTTTTTGTTAAGTATGATAGGTACTTGTATCTATGGTGTATACATTCCCAACATGGGAGGGCATGGTGCAAACCATGCTGGGAATGAGATGTTGTATAATGGCCTTGGCAATATGGGAGGGCATGGTGCAAACCATGTCGGGTTTAATGGTTTTTCGAGCGTGAATGGTTCCTTCAGTGGTTATGGAGCTCCGAATCCCTATTCCGAACGTGCAAGCCCCGATTTCTAATTTATATGGCTATGGTGCTCCTCAACATTTTCCTAATATGTCGACCCCGAGTCTCGGCCTGTATGGAGACCCCCCCCCCCCCCCCCCTCCTTCATAATGTCAATCCTATGCCGAATATGTATCCGAGTAGAAATGTGGGTGGTGGAAATCCGACTCCCGGCCCGTATGGCGATTCTCGTACTTCCAACTTCAATCAAGCCCCGATTGTGCCATCACTAATGCCCAAGATCTCGATGCTTATGCGTACTTTGGAGGTGCACCCCCTATCCGCACTATGGGAGATTTCAACAAACCCTTTTTGGGGACGTTTCATCCTCCCCAGCCAAAATCTTTGCGAGCGACGTATTCTAAGGCACGCATGGATTTATCCTCTAAGGATCTTGAGGCTTACGAGTTGTTTGGAGGACCGAGCTCCGTTGTCGCAAGTGGCCCCCCTATCCGCACTATGAGAGATGTTAATAGATCCTTTGTGGGGGCGTTTACTCTTCCTGAGCCAAAATTTCCTCCACCAACGTATGTTCATGCTAATGAGGTGCTTCCACCTTTATCATCTAAAGAGCTTGAGTTGATTAAGAAAATGGCGGCGTTGGAGGCTCAAATTGCTCAAATGTCTAGCCCGGGCCCGATTCCTCCTTACCCTTCAATTTCCTCGTTCGATATGCTGATGACTCATTCGGAGGACGTGTATGGGGGCCATGGAAATCTTGTGGGACACGATTGTGCTACACCATCGTGTGCTTCGCCGCCAAATCATATTCCTCTTTCTACTTATCACGTGGGCCCACTTATCCTGGTGAGGATCCTACCCCATCTCCCGATCCGGATCTATTGGCCATTACACGACAATTCTCTAGTCCACCTTCACATACTCTTCCGGTCACGTTCTTGGATATGTGTGGGGTGGTTGATAATACGGTCATCTTGACGTCGGAAGAGGAAGTGCTTTCAATTCCGAGTGTTCTTACTCCTCTCGATTCCACCCTCGTAGACCTCACTTTGCTTTCTCTTTCAAAAAGTTTTATTATCGATCGGATATATATGGACATGATCGAAACTTTGGTCAAACGGGTTTATATGGAGGAAATGAGTCTTGAGGAGGAGGTTGGCCCGGACGACGATATTGAGGGATTTTGTGAAGATGAGCCCCTTGTTCTTATTGATGATTCCGTTGTGCCTCTATGTGCCCCCGGTTTGTGTGTAGATGATTCTCGGTGTGTCGTTGGGGGAACGACAACTTTTTAGAGGGGGAGGTGTAGGTTAGTGATGCTAAGATTGAAGAGCTTGAGGAATACCTTGAAGGAATCGGTGATTTGTTCAAGCTAACGCATACTTATTTGGAGGAAGAGGAGAGCAAACCGATTACCATCTTGGAAAATTTAAACCGAGGTGAAGAGGAGAGGTCGATTGAAGTGCTTAAAATTCGTAAGAGTGAGATTGGGTGGAGACCCAGAGTGGTTGAGGGAGTTAGCCCTTTGAATTCTAGTCTTGAAGAAATGGTGAGAGCCGAGAATCAGAGATTGTTGTGGGATGACTTAATGTTCGTACTCGTCGAGATCGAGTGGGTGAATCCCATTGACTTGGTGCCAAAGACGAGTGGCATGTTCGTTCTTGAGGATGAAAAAAAAGAGTCGATGGCCATGAGGGCTACAACGGGTTGGAGGTCGTTGATCGATTTTAAGAAGTTGAAAGCATCTACCGAGCGAGATCATTTCCCTCCCCCGTTTATCGATCAACGGTTGGAAGGTTTAACCGGCCATTACTCCTTCTTTTTGGATGATTCGTCGGGGCACTTCAAAATAACCATTCCATCCGAGGACCTAGCCGAGATGAATTTCGATTGCCTGCTTGGAAAGTTACTTTTTGGCGGATCCTATTTGAGCTATGCAATGTGCCAAGGACGTTCCAAAGAGTGGATCCTCCCCAAAAGGAGGAGATTCACTAGTGCAGAAACTGCATATCCAGAAGGGTAATTCTGCCTATCCAGAACGTCTTTCTGTGCCTTCTGTAGTGACATAATTCTAGAAAGTCTGTACTTTCCAGAATGCGTTTTTTTTTTCCTTCTGGATTGACACACTTTCTAGAAGGGTAAAAAAAAGCTGTTCTAGAAAATAAATATTATGTTCTAGAACTGTACCATCCCATGTTGATCCGCCACTTTCGAGAATGGTTTTTCGAAAATACCATTCTGGAAAGTCATACATTCCAGATCGATTTTTCGAAAACCGTTATGGAATGTTATGCTTTCCAGATCGGTTTTTCTAAAAGACGTTCTGGAAAGTATAACATTCCAGAACGGTTTTCGAAAAATCGATCTGGAAAGTATAACTTTGCAGAACGGTATTTAGAAAAGACGTTCTAGAATGTTATACTTTCCAGAATGTCTTTCTAAAAATCGTTATAGAAAGTATAACTTTCCAGATCATTATTTTATAAAATACCGTTTCGGAAAGTTTTGCCTTTTAGATAATTATAAGAGAAACCAAAAACATATAAAGGAGAAAATATAATTAGACACCCTAGTAAATTCATTAATCAAATACTTGAATGAACACAAATGCAAGCATAAGTAGAAAATGAATTAATAATGACTGAACAAAATTTCAACATTTATAAAAAGTCGGACATTACGTTTGGAATGAATAAGAACAATGATTTTTATAACATATAGAAACATAGAATGAACGACATTCTATTATTCAAAAATTATTCAGAAATCTAACACTATGAGTATAGCAAAAAAGCGGATATATCCGTGGACCATATTTACACTGTTACAGGCAGTTTTGAACCAAAAGACTTCATCAGAAGAGAGATCGGCTCCAATTGCGCTCTAACCGTGCTTCTCTCTGTGAACAAGCAAGGAAAATAAAATAAATAATCTGATTTTGTTAGGGGTTAATTACATTTGCTCTAAAACTCGGTAGTATGATGATGATAATAATAATAATAATAACAATAATAATAATAATAATAATAATAATAAAGGACACGCATGCAATAGATAATACTAATACATTTGCTTAAAAACTAACAAAGAAATTGTAAGGGTGTTATAATCATCTGCCGCTTATTACCTGCATCTGCACCAGCAACTCTGTTTTAATTCGTCTTGAAGCTTCATTCTCGTTTCCTTCTCCACGCTGTCCACAGAGGGAATCTATTTCATCAATAAATATGATGGAGGGAGAACTTTCTCGTGCCATTTGGAAGAGATTAGAGACTAGCTTTTCACTTTCCCCCATCCATTTTGAGACCAAACGTGACGAAGAAATACTAAAAAGGAACAGCGGTTGGCACTTGCCAACTTTATGGCATAAGTACTTGATCATTGAAAACGAGGAACAGAATGAAAACATGCATTAGACAAAGCCACAAAAACACATGCTCTTACAGATGATCACCTGTAACAAACACATTTTGCATGCTTCATAGCAAAAAACCATTTCGACAGAGAATTAAATGATATTGTTCACTCTTAATACATTGGGCGATTGTTGACTTGAGAACTAATGCCACAGGTGGGCCTTTAATGATTTACCAGGCTCATAGTAAATATCAGCACCAGCCCAACATCACATTTTCAGAAGCTTCACATCAGACTATCTCAGCCTAATTATCAGAATTAGTTCATGGAAAATTGCTCGAATCATTACTACCATTGGACAATTTTGCAAAATAGACCCTGGGCAGTTGACGTACATCTATCATATCAATTACTTACCTCCATGTGATATATGCTACAGTAATGTTGTAGTATTTCCTCAACCCAGACTATTATAAGCAATACAGACATGTGCAAGACACAAGGAACAATAATCTGAGTTGGTATGACAAGCAGTTAGAAACCCCAAACATAAGTTACCGGCAATATATAACTGTTCTCTTTTGGCATGAAGGGTCAAACAAAATAAAAAGACCCTTCCCATTCCTTCCCAACACTAAAACCTGATTAATGTCATTTTATCTTCTAATTGTGATAATTAAAAAAACTCACACTCAATATAAAATCATTCATATAAAAAATAAAAACCCTCCATGGACGTCTCTTGCCTAAAAGCACACCACTCCATATAAAAAATCAATCATATCGATACATACCTATCTATTACATAAAGATGATAAACATAACATGTAATAATCTGACATGCTACATATAGCTTTTCTCAACCAGCAAATCGAATGATTCATCATTTTCTCACTTCATGTGATTCTTTAAAGCAATTTTTTGATGGTTCCAAAACTAAAGTTTGCTCAATTATAATTTGTCCAGTATCTAATCTAAAGCTTATTTAAGTATAATCCAAATAAATTCTTACATATATAAAATGTAGAAGGCTAGCGTTCGCAATGGCCCTAATGGAAAACTATTAGAATTTAGCTAAAACATCTTATTAAGTTCATATCAAAATCAATAATATAGACTACTTGACACTCATCAACTTCACAAGACTTCTAATCTCACGAACCAAAAAAAACATTTCTTTCACATGGCTATATATCACCCACGATGTAAATCATAAATAAATAAATATACCAGTAAAGGAATGTGGGAACTTCACAGGAAGAATCACAGCCTCCTGCAGAGCCTGCTTCGCACTCTCCAATCCGGCTACATCGTTCCATTTAATGTTGGCCTTTTCCCTAACGATGGACGAATTCAAACCGGCCCGAAGCTTCTTCTTATAGCAATATAATTTAAACATTAAAAGAAAAAAAAATCTTTAAATTCTATTCAAATATATATATATATATATATATATATATATATATATATTAATAATAAAAAATCCAGGCTTTTATACAAGAAGGAACTATAACATCAAGAAGAATTGATTTATTATGTTAATTCATAAAGGAAAATCAATTGATCAAATTTCCTATTATAATGTGAACTATAAGTTAAAATATTCTTACTTACCTGTTGATACTTCAGTTCCAAAGCATTAATTTGGTCAGTAAAATCTAATCCAGTATCATCATCCATTCTTTGAACTTAAAAGAAAAAGCAGCAGCATTATATAAATATACCGACAAAAGCAATAATTAAAAAAAACGAGGATTCAACCAAAAATGTAAAAAAAAACATTAAAAATAGGCAGCATGTATCGGGAAAATAAAAATTAAAAAACAAAATAATAACCTCAATGATCTTCTGCTCCAAATCAACCAATGGCTTCTCGAAAGCAAGTGTTACGGGTTTAGGCTTCTCTTCGAGAGGTTTGAAATTAGAAAGATAAGTTGATGTCTCTTTGCAATTCGGATCAACATCGTCCGGCCACGGATAATCAAGGGAGAGTGACACGAAGATTACCGATAGAAAGAACATGTAAATAGAGAATGATGAAAAACTAAACTACTAATAACAGAGTGAACTTCAAGTTTTATTTAAAGTTTTATTTAAATAAAACATAAGCAAGATCGGATTAAATAGTAATTCCGACTCGGTCCTTAATTTTGTATGGCTATGGACTATTATTACCTTTTTTCTACTTCTTCACATCTTGCCATTTCTATTTTTCCTTTAAAACCAATAAATTCCTTTTTCTCACTCCACAGTGCAAAATTATTGTTTCATACCTGATGAAGAAGTAACCAGTGTATATCGGACGGAGGGAAATCTGCTTTCTTGAGAGCTAACTCAATTGACTGTGGAAAAACATGATCAGCGAATCGAAAAACCTCTTTACTGTTCAGGCGAATGCTCGAGTAGGAGAACCCTTTGGACAGAAGTTCACGAATTGAACTGTTTGTACCAAACTGACCATCTGTTTCATTTTCCTCTAAGACGGCTTTAAGGTGCCTGAAAAACACCATATCGACGATCAATTATAGAAACACATTATACGTCTCTGAAAAAGGGTGATTATAATAAGTACCTCTGCCCTTAACCATCACTGTGCATGTCAAAAGCGAACAAGCCATCTTCTTCACTATCACAGGCCTGCACAAAAATCATAATAAAATGTTGTTTATAAAATAGAGAAAAATAAAAAAATCATGCATTGTAAAGAGTTTTGACCAAGAAAAGGATTTCGTAACCAATATACGGTGGTTCATTCCATGTGCATTGATTAATTATTTGCTCAAAAAAATAAACTAATAAAATGATATTATGTCATAAGAGCATGACTGTTGTATGAACTACTCATTTATAATTCAAAATCTCAATTGTGCAAGAATGCAAAATATAAATGATACAATAGCTAATAGATGAACAACCAAACCTAAGTTTTTATATAAATTAGTTCTTACAAAATAATTACAAGAGAACCATCCAAAATGGTCAAATAAAATTTCCTACCGCATTCATAGTAATTCAAAGTTCWCACCAGTTTGTTTGTTTGTTTTCTTAATAAACCCACAATCATTATTCTCATAATCTTCAAAGAATGGAGCTAAAACACAAACATTTCAGCAATTTGAACGATTTCCCAAAAAGAAAAAAAAAACATAAACAACCTGGGCATTCTAGATTCAGAAGGGGAAACCTTCTTCGTACCCTCAGTAGCGCTAAAACACACAGCTCTCCTTGAAACACAATCAAAAAACCAAACCCCAGATCGAGAAATGCCTAAGGTCTAAGGAAGAGAATAATTGAGTGGGCTCTGAGGGATTAAACAGCCCAGATGCATTCGCCATTCCATATTTTTCAAAGACTGAGGAATCTTCATTAAATTGTAATTGAGTTTTTTTTCAGTTCAAATTCTCAAGGAAACAACATTTCAACCTAGCATTGAATAGTACTCATAATCCTTCTTAAAACCCTAATTTCTCAATAATTAAGCTTCATACACTCACAATAGATGGAGTAAAGGCTCAAAAGGGCTCATTAGAATTTTTTAGTGGTTTTTATTTCTGAATATAGCCGAAATTGAGTTTTATATGTGTCTATCATCATTTTCAAAACCAAATGTAAATATGCGACTTAGAGACTTTTCAAAATACTTAGCGAATCACAGCATGTAATGTTGATAAACACACAAGGCTTCTCACAGGGGTTTTATTAAAACTTTGAAAGCAATTTGATCGAGTTTCGAAAGTTTCGCAAAATTGCTAACGACTAAGTGTTATTTTAAATAATTATATATAAATAGGTTTTGAAAGATTGTGCACTAAATAAGCTCAAAAGACTCCAACTATAGATCACACCATTCATGATTTTGACAGGCAAGCCAGTACAAACACTAATAAGAATGGGGATAATCTCAACTAAAGCTGAAATAAGCAATTGCTTAATTCATACGTAGTTACCAAATGAAATGACAAAAAGTAAATAAAATGACAAAAATGATATGAATTATGCATGCAGACTGGTCCATCTGGTTTGATATAATATCCGTCCGACCGGATAAGGTATAATTAATATGTTCGACCGGTGAATGTTCTTGTCCGGTCGGATGGAAAGACAGTAAGTTTTATCCGGTCAGATATAGCACCCATCCAACCGGATGATACCTTTTTCGGTTGAATTTTGACCGATTTCACCCCCCTGCAAAAAGAAATTAGCAATCTCCTGGTTGCTGACCAAAATAATTAATAACGGGGTGGGGACAGTTAAAACATGAAAAATTTTAAATCAATTATTTAAATACAGACCCCCACGCACCCAACACAAATGAAAAATTCAAAGAAAAGAATAGTTTAGATAGAAATGATACAAATTAGGGCACGGGCCCGCCTAGTGGTCCATGTCGTCCGGAGATGGTGGTGGGTAGCAATGCTAAATCCTCGTCAAGCGTTCATCAATAGAGACAAGGTATCCGTGGTTGTCTTCGACGTTGTCGTTCAACCTGGCAAGATATTGGTTCGTTGTTGCCATGTTAGCGTCCAATCTCTCCAGGGAACCACGAAATGTCCTGGCTTCCTCTCCTGCCTCCCACGCATCCTGGCGAGCTTCCCGAGCGTACTCCTCTTGATTGAGGTTTGGTTGCCTCATTTGATCCATCATGCTCACTTGGAAGTCGTGCTGCTGCCTCCATTGCGCATCCGAGTAACCACCACCGTAGTTACCATTATAGCCACCACTATAGCCACCATACTCAAGACCTTCCCCATAGTCTCCGTGCGCGTATCCTTGGAAACCCATGTTTCCATCATCTCCGGCCTCCTCCTCCTCGTCCTCATTTTCTTCGTCGTCATCATCATCATCATCTTCATCCCTCTCGTTGGCGTCGGTTTCTTCGACTGCTTCGGCCCTTTTCTTCTCCGAGGGCATCAAGAAAGTCGGGATGGTAATATTCCGATCGTTGAAAGTTTGGCTTTCAACCAGCATTGCCACACTCGAATATATAACATCATCGTAGTAAGGGTCACAGTTGTGGTGTTGTGCGAGCTCGGTGACGAACGTGCCCAAGGTGAGCTTTGTCGTCTTCCTATCGTTCATTTGTTGAACGTTCTCTATCGTGCCCATCAAAAGTGTATAGAGTTTCGCGTCACCCCGGTGGTGCGCGATCCACAAGGCTCGCAATTCGGACAATGAGATCCGTGTCATGTCCTCTTTTCCTAAAAACACTTGCATGAAAAATTTGTATGTCATTTACATAGCGTTTGAACGTAATGAAATGGAATTAAAATGGTATTCGGACTCCGGTGGTGCTCCCGAAAGTTTCTCTCACCAAACCTTCTTGTCGTAATCATCGTGCTGAAATGACTCGTCCCCCGGTTTGTCGCTATTTATTCTGAAGATGGCATCAAGGTCTCTTTTTGTGGTATGAAATGGGCGGTTGCAGACAATCAAAAGAGCCATCGACAACCGGCTTGTAAGTTGTGAAAAACTCCAGCATTAGAATTCGGTAGCCGGGTTGCTTAACGTCCTCTCATTTTTCCAAGTTGAGGGCCTTGATGCCCGCCATGAATTTCTCCGTCGTTTTATCTCTCATTGCGATTTGGCGATCCCAAAAGTCAGTATCGATGTGCCGAGGAGTGCAAACGTCTCTTGTAATTAAGGATTTAATTAACGTCACCTCCCTCATTGATTAAATCGAACGGATCCAAGCCTCCCCTGGCGTTGCTCGTTCCTTTACCAAGATATCTTCCCGAGTTGCTTCCCTTCCTTAGTCGTGATCCAGAAGCCATTACGATAAAATTTTCAAAGTTTTGGGCACAAAAAACTCTCTCCGGACTTCGATCGAACACCTACTATGCAGCACACTTTCAACCAAGAACAACCTCCAAATTCTACCAACAATCACTCCCCTTTCAAAATCCCTGCAAATCAATTCCCAAGCAGTTAAAGATATTGAGTTTAAGCCAATTTACCTCTCGAATCGCGGAATTGTGTTCTTGAGGTTTGAGGGGAACCAATTGGGCTTTATTTTTTCCTTCCAAATGGATGGAGTTGCTTGAATTAGTTCTCTGATCAGATATGTTTTTCGCAAGAATATGGGATTAAGATTGCTTTGAAAACGACTATTTCTCTTTTGCTCTGTAAAATAGGAGAATAATTAGTTGAATTGTAAAATTTTCGAGTTTAAGAAAACTGACTTATATAAAGTTTTCGCAGTCGTCTGGTCGGATTATGGCCTTATCCGGTCGGATGTGAGTCCAGTGTATTTGGTCCGATCGGATAGTGCTTTTGTCCAGTTTAGCTCTCCATCTGGTCGTATGGTACTGTTCGTTGTGATGAATTTTTTTATTTTTTGTTATTTCTTTTTTTATTTTAATGTGTGTATATATATATATATATATATATATATATTGTATTTTAATTAACTTATGTACATTGATTTGTTCCTGCAAAACTCACAAGAAGATTCGTTAAATAAATCGCGCAAGCACAAATCCTTTATTTATTTAATAAGTGAGCATAATTGCTCTTATTTAAGCTAGAAATTCAGCCAAACGATAATAAGCCAAATCCTGAACATAATCGCATAAAATTAAGGTAAACAAGGAACTAAGATCCTATTACACTATTCGGGCTATCAGGCGGGTTAGGTCCATAGGCCAAGTCTTCAAGGTTCTTTATCTTCTCCTCCATCTTAACAATTTTGGCCTTGAGCTCGACGATCTTGTCGTCTGCTTCGGACAAGTACTTATGGAGAGTGGATATGTCCTTCATGAGTGTAACTCCTCGTAGATGTAGTTGGAGATGTCGGCCCTCATCTCATTCATTCTTTCCCGTTGTTCCTCCAATTTCGTTTCAAAACTATCCACCATATCCTCGTATTCTTTTCTAGTCACCCATCCGTAAACAAGTTAACGGGGGATGAGTTTTCTCTCATGTTTCTCAGTGAGTATTCAAGCACCATGGAATTTGTAAAGAAAAAGATAGTTGTGAAGAATAAGTACACTGATGCTGGGTTTTTATAGGGGTAATAGACTTAGAGGATGGGAGTCTAAGGATCTTTTAGAATCAAGGTATTCCTAGTTTTTCCTTGAGTACCAAAAATAAAAAGATTGAAAAGCAGCTAATATTCAGCATAATCCTCACCAAATAAGACTTACCTTGCGTAATATTCTTATCAAATCTCTGTCCAGAATCAGCTGATGTCGCTGCAATATCCGATCGGATGGTATTTTTGTCCAACCGGATGGTATGTATTCAGCCTGTCCGATTGGTCATCACCCTTGTCCGGTCGGATTGTAGTCCGGAAAGTTTGATCCGACCGGTTATTTTCATCCCTCCGATCGGATGCTCTGTGCTGAAGGTTGATTTCAAGCTTTCTAAACATCTTAAATCATAAATAATAACTTTCCAACATGAGAAATATGTACAAAAATGAAAATAAAATAAAAACACTTGGGTTACCTCCCAAGAAGTGAAACTTTTAGCATCCTTTGCTAGACGTTACCTCGTTTTGGCTCAAGAATCTTGAGGTGGATCGTTAAGTAGCATGACCTCACGATCGGTTTTGGGGATAGTTCCTCCATGATACAATTTCACTCGATGACCATTGACTTGGAACGTGGAATCGCTTTTCTTGTCGTACAAAATGATAGCCCCAAATTTGTTCATATCAGTAATCAACTATGGCCCACTCCATTTCGACTTGAGTTTTCCTGGAAAAAGTTTGAAACATGAGTTAAATAATAAGGCTAGTTTCCCTACCTCCATTTCCTTTGGAACAAGCTTTTTGTCGTGCATATCTTTCATCTTTTGCTTGCTTGCCCACTCCATCTCGTAAGAGTCATTTCTTATCTCCTCCAACTCACTCAATTCCAGCTTCCGAAATTCTTCAGCCTCGTTCACATCCATGTTCAGTTTTCGTATTGCCCATTCCGCCTTGTGTGCTAACTCAATCGGAAGATGACAAGCCTTTTGATTAGCACGGATTTGTATTGATTTTTATTAGCATTTTAGTTTATTTTTCTTATTGTTTTTGGTATAAGTTGGACGATTTAAGCTTAATCTCGTATTTTTATAATTCCAGCTTATTTTACCGCATTTTGATCGTAATTGATGCAAGTAGGTGATATTTTGTTGTTTTTCACCTTACAGCTAAGTAACCGGAAGAGTTTAACGCGTAATAGACGAGGTTCGATGTTCAAGAAGTGAAGAACAAGCTTTTCGGTGAAACGAGTAGCAAAAGATCGAGAATTGGAGACAGACGCGCAGTCACGTCGACTGACGCGATCGTCGACGCGAGCCATGTCAGCGAGTCATGACCGCATCAGTCGACGCACTGTCGACGCTACTTGCTGAAGCGTCGATGTCGACGCACCATTGTCGATGCAACGTCAACGCAACTTGTTGAAGCGTCGATGTCGACGCACCCCGTCGACGCACCTGCCCAGCCGACGCGCACACTTGCTGACCAGACCTGCCGAGCGCTGTCGACCAAGTCTGCCGAGTCCCGCCGAGCGCCAGCGCGCATCAGTCGACGCTACGTCGACGCACCGTCGACGCGACGGCCCAGAATTTGGATTTTAGGGTTTCTTGTGCGCCAAGTCATGAAATAACTATATAAACCCTTCATACTTCGGTTTAAAGAGATAACCACGACCCAAAACACTTACCTAGGGTTGAAAAACCTATTTTCAACACCCTACAACATATTTTAAAGATCTAAGTCGAAGATTCAAGGCCCGAAGCACCAAGACGAAGACGTCCGTTCAAGCTCCGATTTCTCGACCAAGATCAACCATCTACAACCCGGATTCTCAGAGCAATTTCAGCACCTTTAGCTACTTAATAAGTTTTCTAAACTCTAGTTATTTTTAGCTTTAATCTTAGATAATTTATGTTGTTAGGAATTTATTGTTTTCGCATGAGTTTTTGAATCGTTTTGATATTTTGAATCGTTTGAACATTGAATCGCTGAGTTTTGAACCTTGAGATTTTTAGTTTTAATAATAATTAGTCGCTGCGTTTATTCTCTTAGTCATGCTTGGTGATGATTTGTTCATGATTAATTTAATTATTGMTTTATTTTTGATAATTAGTTGATAATTGGCTATTGCTWTGTTATTGCTTGAGAATTTTGAGATTGATMTTGTTCTTGAGAATTCATATGTTAAATTTAGTTCATAGTAGTTTGATGCATGCTAGTTAATTAATTTAGAATTTATTTGCTTTAAAAATCCCTAGATTAATAATTCTAGAAAATTTAGTTTGAAGCTTTAGTTAATTAATTAGGATAAATTAATTAGTTAATCATAATTAGTTGATGCTTTTAAATTTATTAGTAGTTGATAATTTTCAAAAAYCAAATTTATACAAGTTCTCGTGTTAAACATTGTGATTAAACAAACATTAAAAATTTCGAACATCAGTCCTTGAGAGACGACTCGAGTTAAGCTTGTCAAACCTACACGCGATCCCGTTATTTTGCGGGCGAGCTACTAAATTTCTGACAATTATTTATAAAGTAGGCACACACAAAAGCTCGAATCACCTTTCCATAAATCAATCGAAAAGGACTCATGCCTAAAACCATTATGTGGGCCATTCGATAAGCCCATAATGCATCGAGTTTCATCACCAAATCTCTACGGTTTGGCTTCACTGTCTTCTCCAAAATGCCCTTAATTTGTCGATTACTTGTTTCCACTTGTCCCAACGTTTGTGGATGATAGGGGGTTGCTACTTTATGTCGCATCCCGTATTTGCATCAACCGGTCGAAAGCACGGTTACAGAAATGACTACCTCCGTCACTTATGATTGCTCTTGTCACTCCAAAACGGTTGAAAATGTTCTCATGTAAGAACTTGAGAACAATCTCGGAGTTAGCCTCCCGGGTCGGTATCGCTTCCACCCATTTTGATACATAATCAACTCCAACTAGGATGTACTCATACTCTCCACTCTTCGGAAATGGTCTCATGAAATCGATGCCCCATACATCGAAGATTTCGATGACTTGATTCGGAATCAATGGCATCTCGTTCTTCTTTCCTTTTGAGCCCAATCTTTGGATATTATCGCATGTCTTGCAGTAATGGTGTGCGTCGGCGAATAGTGAGGGCCAATATAAACCGGATTGGAGGACTTTGAATGCTATCTTATGGCTTTCGAAATGTCCTCCTTCGTCATGACAAAACCTCAACATATCAATCTTCTCCTCGTCCGGTACACACCTTCGATAGAGTCCATCCTCGAAACGTTTATATAGGTATGGATCGTCCCAAAAGAAACTCCTGCATTTAGAAAAGAATCTCTTTCTTTCTTGGACAAAAACTACTGCATAAGAACTTGCCTTAAAATCTCATTGTTGTATCCAACACATCAAGAACCGTGTTCTATCAATTCAGTTTAAGAAACTTAAATTAATGAAAAAAGTTTCAAAATAATGAATACTCAGTTTGTCAGTGGCCACATCTTACATCAAATCCATCGGAAAAGGCCCAATTTCCGTTGCAGAATGACTGCCCATTCAAACACTCACACGAAACCCTCACTTGTGATGAATTCGGTGAGTTCTCTCACACACAAATTGGACTAAATTTAAAAAAAAAAAAGATAAAATAATAATTCAAATTCTATGAAACAATAACTCAATTATAGGTCGAATAAACAGCAACCTCATAGAGAAGATTAGAGAAAATCACTCATCAATGCTTTCAATCTATATATCTATTTAAAGAATATGAGTACTAGAGTGTATGGGTATTTAGAAATAGAACAAAAAAATACTGATATACATACATACATACACACACACACACACACACACACATATATATATATATATATATATATATATATATATATATATATATATGAGTACTAGAGTGTATGAGTATTTAGAAATAGAACAAAAAAATACTGATATACATACATACATATGTATGTATGTATATCATTATTTTTTTGTTCTATTTCTAAATACTCATACACTCTAGTACTCATATTCTTTAAATAGATATATAGATTGAAAGCATTGATGAGTGATTTTCTCTAATCTTCTCTATGAGGTTACTAATGAAAAACCATAACAAGGAAAAAATGGAAAACTAATGGTTCTTACCATTATGCTTATTGAGCATAGCTGGAGTGGGAAGAGGATAGCTCCAGGCCGTGGCGGTGGAAATTAGGGAGTGAGGGTAATTGGGGTTCACTTACTACAAAACTCAAACACTCACACGAAACAGCTTCTTGCTTCAATTTGCAAGCATATTCCAAAAGCATAATCAGATATTCTTCGGCCTGAGGTCCCAGAACGGATCAACGTATTTCCATCCGAGTATCCAAGGAGCTAAATCCAGATCGACAAAGTGTTCATTTCAGATGGCATCAATGACTTAAAGAAATGGGAGCTAAGATCAGATAATAAAGATAAGAAGAAATTGGTAGCTAAGATCGGACAATAAAGGTAAGAAGAAATTGGTGGGTGGCGGTGGAAATCATTGGGAGGAGGTAAGATGAAATCGGTGGTCCTAAAGACGTATGGTGATGAAAACTAGTGGAAATTGTTCGATTTTCTATTTTAAAACTAAAAATTATTATTTTCTAGAAGGCGCAATACCTTATTATCTTCTAGAATATATGTGGTACTAGAAGGTATTTACAATATATCTTCTAAAAAAATCGAATATACTAGAAGGGGTTTACAGTGTACCTTCTTAAAATGAATAGTTTAAAAACGTTGTGAAATTAACATTCTACAAATGAAATATACTAGAACGGTTTTAAAATATACTTTCTAGATTTCAATTTTTAAGAACTATATTTTAAACCCATTCTAGAAAACCACCGAACAGATATTTTAGAAGGTAGCCTACAAATTCGTTATAAAATGACTGTTCTAAAAAGTCTTTTTTTTTAATGATTTTATTTTCATTTTATTTTCTTATTATTTCCTTCTATATTATTCTCTTCTTTCATTTTCCCCCATTTCTTTTTTCTTTTTCTGTTCATGTTCTTCTTCATTTTCAATAATTATAAAACGAGATCAGACACAAATCCACTTCATCCTAGTTTCTCGATGAGCATAAATGTCACCAATGACGTCGAAAACTCAGCTAATGTGTTCAGAGTATACATATTAAATGACAAATTGCCTAAACCCAATGACATCCCATAGTAAATAAATTCGATCCCAAATTTGACCACCATCAACTCCGCCATCTGCCGGTAATCCCACAAACTCTCCACCAAAATTGGGTTTTTCATTTCAACCGAGTCATTACCTGTTCAAATCGAGTCCCGATCAAACCCAGTCACTCCAGACGTTGATTAGCCATCGCTGACCTGCTCTTGCCGCCAATGTACATCGCCATTCATTTATATGTTAAGTGTGCATAAGAGTGGGTGTTGTGTGCACGTACGAATAGAGAGTGAAGAAGAAGACATTTTTCATTTTGGATCTGAGTTTAAATTTGGGGATCTATAGTTTGATTATGAAAATTTGTTTTTAGACTTGAGTTTTGTTGTGATTGGGGATTTTTAATTGTGTGTCTATTGTTGATGTGGATTGTGTTTTGACGTTACTGAGGGAGAGAGGGGTTGTGATGTAGTGAGACTGAGTGTAAGTTAGATAGAGAAAAGAGTGCAGGATTAATTTGAGTGTTTGTTTGTGATGATAATTACACGAGGAAAAAAATAAGAAATAAGAAACAAAAAAACAAATAGAAAATAGAGGAAATAAAAAATAGATTGGAGGGGTAAACTATATAAAATTTACAAATTTTCCTTTTGTTTAATATTTAAAATAATTAATCTTTTAGATATTAAATTTTATATAATTAATTATATATTCTTATTTTGAGAAAGAGTGAGCTTATTTTTAAGAAAAGAAAAATCTTGGGTATTAAAAGAATATATAAAATGATAATTAATTATATAATAATGTCAGATAAGTAAAATAGCGTGAATGAATTAATTATATATTTTTTTTGATTAATTTTATATTCTTTTCAACTAACACATGCTCCTTAATCCAGTTTATTCAACCCCTTGCATGGAGATGATTTCGTCCGATGATTTCCGCGAGATAGGGGTCCTGGTTTCACGGTACCCGAAACACGTGACATAGTCGACAAGCCGGGAGAAAAAGGCGGCTGGTTAAGTGAATTGTCCGACACACGATCTGGATTGTCAACAAGATATTCCAAGTTCCTCCAAAATGAGCTGGATGAACTACTCCCCCTACAGCTGCAGTAGCCTGCGGCGGCGGTGGACCCTCAAATAAACCATTTACAGTCGTAAATGGTTGATTGCTCGTCTTGCAGTCGATGACTACGTCCCCTGGCCTAGCTGATTGCATGTCCAAGCCGCGGAATATCGTTTTCAAATCTTTCCAGTTGGGGTCTCCAAAGTTTCGATACACCATGGCAAATGGCTCGTTCTGGAACCTCGAACAAAAGATAAAATATAAATTGTTCCTACCACTAGCAAGTTTGTGAAAATATGAATACGATATTTGTGCAAATATGTTGTTGTGTTTTTTATTGCAAACTTAAAAATATGTTAGCATGCATGCGAAGAAATACCTCGATTACTTCTTGCCAGACATGCCTGGGCCCCATCATCTCTCCCGTCTCCTCCACGTAACGCACTCTGGGGGTGCGAAGGAGGTCACGGAATACCCAAAAGTGCAATTTAAGGAAAATCAACTTGTCCATGCAGTCGCCGGCTGTGAATTTTTCCGCATTTCCATATTTAATAAGTCCTTACAAAGTTCTATAGCTGTCATGTCTGGATCCCGGTTTTTCACCAGGCCAACTGAACAAGCATCCTTTAAAAATGAAATGAAGCATCTGTCGACGTCCTCGGTGCGTACCTTGCCGTACAAGAACAATTCTTGTTTAATGGGCTCATCATTTGACATATTTTTCCTGTTTGCTTAACTTCTTTTTTTTTTTTTGGTTTTGTTCGAGCGAGGTCTTACAGTGAGGTAGCCGTATTATCCGGAATTGGTATTATATAGCTGTCAATATGAGTAAGATTTAATTCACAAGGTTTTTGAAATGATGCTTCACTTTACTGGTTTTCGGGCCTCTCATTTGTGCTTCCCAATGTATGCAGGGAATATATTCCTTGTCGTTCATGCCTTGTAAAAGTACGCGGCCTTGTATTAGGTGCCCACCTATTGGTAATTGAAGCAACTCATGTGCAAGTACACTCCTACTCAGACAGTTTCGGAGTCCTGGTTTGAAAATAAGACCACATGGTCCATCCATGACCCTACCAATTTATTTACAGACGCCCATTCATTGCAATTAATCAAAACACACAACTACATTAACAATGGGTTCAACCTTTCTATCACATTTATTACAGAAGAACCTAAGATCAGATAAAAAAATAAATTAAAAAACACGTTGAAAATAGCCACTCCGTGGGAACCCGGGCATAAAGTTTCTATAATACTTCTTCGATATCAAAGTCCTCCAACTTCCTTCACACCTTTGGTGCAAATAGTTCCTGCAATCCATAAAACTCGGGATCCACACTATGCAAATACACGTAAGCAAATTTCTCCTTCTGAAAAAGAAGACAGGTTTCAATAAGTATCAGCAATTGAGAATGGCAATTTATATAACTAAATGGATATCACTAACCTTGAGAATGTACTCCCATGTGGACTTATCGCAAATCACTTGGTTCATGAAAACATTGTGGCTTACACCCTTTATATTGAAACACTTGAAACCGTGTATACAGTTTAGCGACCCTATTCGCACAATAGCCATAATCGAAGTTAGTGTTAAATATCATATTCACACCATTCATCGCGGTCGTGATGGACTCACAGTTTAATGAGCCGACAATAAGTGTTCCCAACGCGTGTTGCTCAACAAGAATGAAAACAAAACATTCATCTACTTCCTGTGTCCATCTGTCAGTGTAGAAAGTCTTATGCTGCATTTTTTTTCGGGGGTCCATGGATAAATGTTGTATGAAATGGATTTTCTAGGTTCTCCTCCAACAATCCGTAACTCCAGTAAGGGGACTCTGTACAAGGTAGCCGTGTATATATTTAATAAATCATTAAGTAAACAGTCAAACCCATGTGATTTTACGTACGTATAAAGGAATACAGTGCTTGAGCGAATGCTAATGGCTCTGCTTGGACACATTTGTAGGAGAATATATTCATTTTACTTTTACTATTCAACATATTCACGTCCCACCAAAGGGCGTGATGAACCTGGTTTTACTAGAAGTACCTATTTAAGACCGGGTGGGGTGAATTGTTCTTGCCACTCTATACCGATTCGGATGAAGTGGTTCTTATAAGCTACCATATTCCTTACTTATCATGCACGTGCAGTACCTAGAACAATTTACATTCAATTGGGCCAAGTAGTATAGACTAATATTGCATGAGAACATTACAAGCGCTCTACAACCATTTCATTAATAGTACGTCGGACTGGGACTCCATATCATTGAATTTCAATTTCATGAGTTACAAGTTTATTGCCACGCGTACTATCAATATCATATCATCAATGTACAATACATGACATTACTTAGACAACCATAGAAGGATAAATATCTTAGATAATACCGATGCGATCAGACTAGATCGAACCACCTTCTTATAACGCTCCTTATACTTTTCACATTTTCGGTTGTTCGCGCGGATCTCATCGCGGAAATGTTCTATCTATGGATGTATGGATTGATCCTCAATTGGATGATCCAGCCAAATAAACATATTACATTTTCCCTCCTGCGAAAATACTACGCAATTAAATGGATGCACTTGACCTATAGAGACATTTAGAGGGAAAGCATCTTATTGTTAGATGCTATAATATGTGACCAGGTATGGATTCAGTACCCCTCTAATAGGACACATGATAAAATGACGACCGGTATTCCTTTTTGTTCTTGCGGTTTGGACCCTCATTTTGAGTCGACAATAGCATACAAGTGGCAGATCTTGATGACAGAGAAGGCACTGGTACGCAAGGGAGGATTGCCGCTGCAATCTCGAACTAGTTGAGCCGCTCATTTCACTATTTTTGTAGTATCACCCAAAATAAATGCACGTCATTGTACAAAACAGTTAATATATTGTTGCGTCAATAAGGATGATAACCTATCGACAGGGAATTCATATATATATATATATATATATATATATACATATATTGGTAATTTTACCAAAATAATGAATATTGAGCATTTGGTTCAAGTCCCGTCAACTCGATGCAAAATTTCGACTGAGAAAGCTTAAAATTGGCCGAGAAATAACTCATACCTCCTGCTAACTGGTGGATAAGACTCGTACCCCTCGATTGAAAACACGTTCAGGGCAAAGGGATACTCTCCAGCTCGTTCCCACCACCGATCGAGTTTGAATCCAAGGAATTGTGTGAGTTCGCATTAACCCCTCCTCTCAATCGGTAATTCAATGGGGCGAATTTCAGAGATCTCATTTTTTACCGGGGGGATATAAGCACCAATCAATTGAACGGCGAAAATGTCAATTTCACAACAGTCCAAAGTAATCCTTCAAAGTAAACGTATGATATGATTCACACTCATTTTCATACCACTCACACCGTCACCCAAACTAAACGGAGGATTATAGTATCATGTACAGGGCCGTACGAGATCAAGAGATGAAACTATCATGTTCCATCCCCAGAGTGAACGCGACCTTAGTGGACGTGTTTTGATAGTGGACAATACCATATACATATTTTGTAAAGTGGACAATATAATAGACAAAGAAAAATAATTAATTAATATAAAATAAGAATATATAATTAATTCATATGTTGATGACATGTTGATACCATGTACTTCTTTTAAGACTCAAGGTTTTCCTTTCCTTAAAAATAAGCTCACTCTTTCTCAAAATAAGATACACGATCTCTATACTTAAATAACCCAATATCTCATATTTAGAGAATAAAAATCACAAATCTCAACTACAAATTAATCCGAGATAGAGCTACATTTTTATAAACCATTACCATAGTTGAACAAATTCTTTGCAAAGCGATTTCTCACTCACCAAATCAACCCCTTATTACCTGTCCAATCCACCATCTTAACACCACTGAAACACTTGGTTAGCAAGATTCAAAACAAGATTAAGAGAATTCGGGAAAGACACAAGCACAAGAAATAGAACACACAGCAAAATGGCATCTTCTCAAAGTATGAATGTCCTATTTGATGCCTAAGAATCATGACCTAAGAAGATAAAAGAAATATTCAGCAATTGATTTAGGTAAAATGATCAGTGTTGCTTTTTATAAGATGACATTATAACCAACATTGCTTAAATGAAGTCAATGAAAACAGACCCCTTAACCCAAGTTAATGACTACGTCAAAGTCACTCAAGAGGGTGAAATATAAAGATTGGATCTTTTTAATCCAGATCTTCTTCATCTTTTTATAGATTTGAAGAGACGTTATCTTAGCAATTGCTTGTAACACCCTTTATTTTTGGACCTGGGAGAAAACCAGTTTCTGCGGGAAAGTTTCACAATCACCTACTTGAAGAGGTTAGTCTTTTTGTCACCATTTTTTATTACAACACATGATTTTTCTGCACTTTAATCAGACCTAATACATTCAGGATATGTATGAAAAATAAATAAAAAATGCATCAAAATTTTACAGATGTCATGACTGATGACAGTCTTAGTGTCATGACATCAAAACTAACATCGACCTAAACAATGCACATTTCGAGATCTCTTCTCAAACGAGAAAAGGTCTCTATATCTAATGCTTTTGTGAAGATGTCAGCTAGTTGATCGTTTATCCCTATATGCTCAAGACTAACTATCTTCCTCTCAACCAAGTCTCGAATAAAGTGGTGCCTTATGTCAATGTGTTTGATTCGAGAGTGCTGGACTGGATTTTTTGAGATATCAATGGAACTGGAATTATCACAATGCACAATCAAAACTCTACTATGTAGATCGTAGTCCTCTATCATTTAGTTCATCCACAGCAACTGTGTACAAGCACTTCCAGCTGCAATATACTCGGCTTCAGCTTTAGAAAGAGAAATGGAGTTTTGTTTTTTGCTATACCATGAGATAAGATTATTACCCAAGAAAAAACAACCCCCTGTAGTACTCTTTCTATCCACAACATCCCCAGCCCAATCCAAGTCCGTATATCCTACATGTTCGGTACTTATTTCTTTAGAATACCAAACACTCAAATCACTAGTACCAGCTACATACCTAATGATTCGTTTAACTGTTTTCAAGTGTGACTCTTTAGGATTTGACTGGTACCTATCACATAGACACACACTGTACATGATATCAGGCTTGCTAGTAGTTAAGTATAAAAGACTTCCTATCATGCTCCTATATACGGTGTTAACAACACTAATACCAACATCATCTCTAATGAATCGGTCCAGCTCTTCTTGCATGGCCTTTATCCGAAACTCGTGTTTAAGAGCATCCTCTGCATGCTTGGTCTCTGTTTTGGAAAGGAAAATAGATTCTCAAATTTGAGAACAGTTAGTAGACAAGCAAACAAACCTTACCATCTCTTTGAAGTTTATCTGTCGCTTTCTTGTACTTCTTTCATCGAGATCTCCAATGATTTGGCTCATAGGATGATTCCTCTGAATTCTCGAGGGAATATCCCTCTGATGTAAGTCAATCTGATCAGCTGTATCTTCCTCATCTGAATCAAAATCTAATTCTGGAGCAGCTTGAGTAGGTGTTGGGATTGATGTTAAGTTACCAGAACTGTTATCACCAGTTTCTTCAGTTTCAACACCTGCGTCTTTGATTTCAACACCTGCACTTTCATCTACACCAACCGTGACATTATCTTGAGGATTGTGATTATATACCAGATCATTATCCTTAGCAGGTTTAACACCACTCATCAAATCATCAAACTTGACGTTAACCGACTCAAACATGCTACGTGTTCTGAGATTAAACAGCCTATATGCATGACTGTTTTGGGAATATCCCATGAAGATGCATTTATCAATTTTTGAATCCAATTTTGCAAGATGATTTCTATCATTAAGCACATAGAAAATACATCCAAAGACTTGAAAGTAACCCAAGTTCGGATTTTTACCCAACATCAATTCATAGGGAGTGACACAAGACCCTGGTCTAAAATACACCCTATTTATTATATGACATGCAGTACTCGTAGCTTCATCCCAAAAATGTTTTGCAATGTCATTAGAAATGAGCATAGTCCTAGTCATCTCAGCAAGAGAGCTATTTTTACGTTCGACTATCCCATTTTGTTGGGGGGTGATAGGTGATGAAAACTCATGACTTATACCTACTTTTGAACAATAGTTTGAAAAAGATGCATTCTCAAATTCCTTTCCATGATCAGTCCTAATCCTACCAATATTCACACCAAATTGCACACACAACCTTGTTGCAAGTTTTGTAAATGCTTCGAAGGCCTCAAATTTCTCTTTTAAAAACTCTGCCTATGTAAAACAAGAAAAATCATCAACAATCACAAGGCATACCTGTTACCACCAAGGCTCACAACTTCAAGTGGTCCCATAAGATCCATATGAACAAGTTTGAAATAATATGAGGTAGTGAGACTTTGTGCATTCGGATGTGATACCTTGACTTGCTTTCCTTTCTGACATGACTCGCATACAGGGATGATCTTGGTGTTGATCTTAGGAAGCCCATTCACAGCTTCCTTTTTGGTCAGTCTTTCCATCATCTTATAATTGACATGTCCGAGCTTTTGATGCCACACCTCGGCATCGCTCAATTGAGATAATTTGCAGAACATATTACCACTGATTTGGTAGTAATTATCGGAGGTCCTCTCTCCATTAAGGATACATACATTGCCTTCATCATAGACTTCACATCTTTCATATGTGAACTTGACATTAAAACCACCATCACACAGTTGGCTTATGCTTATCAAGTTTGCAGTTAAACCTTCAACAAGTAACACATTCTCAAACTTTGCAATACCAGGGACATGAAGAGTCCATTGGCCAATTATCTGGCCATTTGCTCCTCCACCATATTTTACCTTTCCTCCTTGAAACCTGATCATGTTGGAAAGTAGATCTTTAGAGCAGGTCATGTGCATGGAGCAACCACTATTGAAGTACCAGGCTCCAGGAACGTGGGATTTAAGGGATATATAGATCATATTGCATTTGATCTCATTCTTTTTGACCCAGAACTATTTGAACCCGGTGTTGGTTTTGGTGTTAGTAACATGAAAACTGTCATGGGACTCAACAGACAACTTTTCCCTCTGAAACTGTCTTTTCTCGCTAACAATCTTCCAGCAGAAAGGTCAAATGTGACCTGGATCACCACAGTGATGACACACATACTGTCTTCTTCTCCTCTTGTGGCGTTTGGTCGATTTTTATTATTCGCTTGATGCTGGTGTTTGCTTATTTGGTTTGTAGCCAATTCCGTGTCTCGAGGATTCTGGGAAACTCATTTCTAGGATTTCGTCAAGCTTTGTCTTGCCCTTGTTCAGGTTTGTGATAGTTCCTTGGACCTTCTTCAATTCAATTTTCACTCGTTCTAGCTCAGCATCCTTTTGGTGAGTGATGACTCCAATCGGACAATTATATTAAGTTGGTCATCCTTGTCCTTGGTCAGTTTGTCCACCTCAATCATAAGATCCTTGACTTTGAGTACTTATTTTTCCCAACTAGCAAATAACTATTTATACTCAATGCTCAGCTTCTCGTACTCGTCAAGAGATTCATCAACCTCTGCATTCAGGCACAAGGTGGTTTTGGTGTTACCAAAATGGATGTCATCATCCCACACAACATTAGCGAACATGGCTGGAACTGATTTAGGCGAGTCAGAATCATCATCATCTTTAGGGTACTCTGTAGCAATCAAGTTCATCCTTCTGAGAGTATTCGCACATTCATTTTTATAGTGTCTCCAACCTTTGCATTCATGACATTGAACTTCACTGAAGGGCTTTGGGGAGCTAGATTTATTAGATACGGAAGGCGAAGACTGGGATCTGAAAAGTGTGCACCCAGAAAACTTTGGTGTGGGCACCAGTGGCTTGATCTTTGAACTTGATCCTCCAAGATTATTTTTCTTCCTTGATAACTTATTACAATGTTGAGTCACATAGGATACTTCTTCATCTCTAAGTTTGGTAGTTTCGATCTTATCAAGTAACCCTCTCAAATCAAAATCTTCATTATAGTCATCGGAGTTAACATCAGAGAACAGAGTAACATTCTTCTCTTTTGAGTTGGACCCAAGATGTTCCATCTCAAATGTCTTGAGTGAGCCAACTAAGCGTCGAAATCTAGATCGTCTGTGTTCTTGGATTCTTCTATGGCTACCACCTTAATACTGAATTTCTTTGAGATGGATCTGAGTAACTTTCCCACAAGACGTGAGTTATTCATTGCTTCACCAAGTTCCCGCACTCCATTGAGATGTATGAAAGTCTCATGGCATATTACATGATGGACTCTTTGTCATCTATCCTCGTTGATTTGAAAGTGGCAGTCAATTCTTAGTCTTGATCTCTTCACACTTTGTGTTCCTTCACACACCCTTTGCAATGCGTCCAACACATCCTTTGCTGAATCACACTTTTCAATAACTTTGTAGTAGTTTGAGTCAACATATCCACAAAGATTGTTGATGCACTTGGAATTTCAGTTTGAGTGGCTATTTCATCAGCGGTCCAATTTATTTCTTTCTTAATGATGGTGTCACCATCAGCATCAGTAACACGTGTTTTTTTCCATCCAACCAGAATGATTCTCCACGCTTGTTCATCGATATTCTTTTTATGTCACCTCATCCTCTGTTTCCAGAGAGAGTAGTTCTCTCCATTGAGGATCGGAGGCCTTGGATTCCCCTAAGCATCCATAGCGTCCTACAAAATATGAACGGTATACTTAGTACATCAAGTATCCTGCTCTGATACCAATTATGATTTTGTAGACCTATGGTAACTAAAATAAGTATCGTTTAAACAGTATTAAGTTTGGTGTTTAGAACACTGGAACTAACACTGAACAGTTTGAGAGTTGTAAACGGCATATTAATAACAGATGTTAAGACTAGTGTTAATGAAACCAATAGTAACATCAAACAGATAACACAGAAATATGCAGCAAAATAAACATTAAAGATAAACACAACAATTTAAATTTCATTCACAAGCAAAAGTGCTTGTGAACATTGGTATACAAACCCGAAAACTATATTACTTTTTTTTTTTAAGATCAAATATAAAAGAGATAAAGTAATATATAATAACTAAAGTATCAAGCACTATGATACTAAATTACTTATCGTCTTGAAGTATGATCTTCTCCGTTAAATACGCAACTTCAAAGATCTTCTTAATCTCGAATAGTGACTCCAAGTATTCAACGTTGCTTGTGTTCTTCTTGTGTTGTTGCTTGCGTCGTCTCCTTGCGTTGTTCTTCTCAAAAAACCGCGTGCAAAAGATAACTTAAGTTTTGTCATCTTCTTGTCTTTAAATAGACATGTCCTAGAGTCCTAAACTTGGTAAATAAGTAAAACAAATTCTAAACATAATCTAGAAAATTAAATCTAGACACAATCTAGGAAACAGAATTTAGAGTTCTAATTTATTTTGTACCCAAGAAAGGCAAACAACTAAAAAAGTAAAAATTAACAAGAATAAAATTCTCAACAAAATGGGTATTGGGTTTTTCCAAATTGATTTCACTTCATTTTTTTGGTAACAAAATAGTTTTTACACCAGCCAACTACTATTTTTATTTTTCTTATAAATGAATCTCAATTTATTTTATTTTGTTTCACAATTCATAAACTTCTCCCATATATTTTGTTTGTTACTCTCTTTCATTATGAACTTTAAGCAAAAATAATTATCAAATTATTAAATTCAACACAAATAATAATTGGGCAATTATAATATATTTAAAATAAGAAATAAATACAAATTTCTATATGTATTTGACTATAAATTATAAGTATTAATATTATATAGACAATATATATTTAATATATGAATAGATGGTGGGACTCATTAAAATGATGTAGAGTGCAATCATTGTGAATAAAAATTCATAAATTAAGTATAATTCTAAGGTGAGATTGTTAAATAGCCCTCCCAAGTGGAAGTTCATTTGATCCAATTTTAAGTCAAATAGCTCTCTTCTTTGTTAAATCCAAAATCATGAAATAAATATACAATAATACCATTACTACGAAACAAACTAATAAAACAAATAAATAATAGTAATAGTAATACAACAACAACAACAACAATAACAACAATAATAATAATAATATAATGGACAACAGGATGACTGTTGTCTGCTCTTGCTGCCTCCGAAATTATTTTTTTGTCACTGAAAAGTATTTTCCGACAGCGAGGTTTTTTTTTGTCCACAAATTTTTTTTAGGCCTTTTTTTTAAAATATATATTTGAATTTTACACTTAATGTCTATAAAAATTTTCGATCACCAGAAAGTATTTCTTACTATATATCGATTTTCCACTATATATATAATGTCCAAAATTCTTACTTGATGACAAGAATTATTTACTTGATTTTAAGAATTTTTTGTTTCATGTGCATATATTGTTATGTATTGTTTACTTATTAAACACAATTTTTTTAGGCCCAAAAAAGAGTTCTTACTTGATAGCAAAGTACTATTATGTATTTCTTATTTAATACAACAATTATGTAATTTATTACTTTATAGTGATGTTTCTAACTTTATATTCGAAAATATAAGAAAACTTGTTACTTTATATCCTATAAAGCAAGAAAACTTATTGCTTTATTCTCAAAAAAGTAAGAAAATTTCTTAGTTTATAGTGAATTTTTTTATTTGCAAAAAACATAAGATAAAATTCTTACTTTATGTCCCTAAAAGTAAGAAAACCCCATACTTTCTTATGAAAATTTCATATTTTATGTACGGAAAAGTAATAGAATTTTTGACTTAATGTCCGATAATTTCTTAATTTATATTTTTTGTGCCAAAAGAAAAAAAGAATTTTGTTAGTATTTTTGGGCCAAAAGAAAGATTATATATATTGCCGGATAATTTTTTGGCGGCTGGCGGGGATGAGAGTGGTGGTAGTATTGATTATTGATATTATTATTTTATTATTTATATTAATATATTATTTTAATAAATAATAATCTTGTGATTGTATATTCGAGGTTGACTTATTTGATATTTTATATAACTAATTAAAACATTTGACAAAATATTTTTTCAATGTAATTTTTAACAATTGCATCTAAGTTTCATTCAAACGTGACAGTCGACGCATGATACGTAAAATTTTGAAAAACCTTTTGAACGGTTTTTCCGGCGCGTGTATGTCCTTAAGAAAAATGGTTTACAAGAAAGGAAAATAAAAACATGTAAATGAAAATGTGGTGAAAGGGTAAAACTATGTGGAGAGACTGAAGGCCAATAAGAATGGTTGCACTGCCTTTCACGGGTGCAACAGATAAAATCTGTGACAATATTTAATGCCACATTAAAGGCTTGCAGGGGGCTTCTTCATAAAAACTTCTGAACGAACAAAACTGTCTTGATGCACTTGTATGGAATATAAATTGTCCATTTTAACTTTTACTTCATGGTGATATTGCTTCATAATTAATTATTTCTTCGAATATTCAATTCACACTATCTACAATGTAAAAAAAAAAAAAAAACTGCCAGTTTAAAATAGAGAGAGGGACTAAAGGAAATGGTTTTAAAATTATGGGAAAATTATCGTATACTACCAGAATATAAGTCTTATCTACTGTATAATTCATTACCACTTTTTATTATTATATAAACCAAATACTTCTCATTTAATCAAAAATTAAATTTAAAATATCAAATTTACCCTTACACCTTAAAATCCTAATCAATATATAAAACTACTCTCTCTCTTTCTCTCCCATCTCTTTCACTTTATATCTTTATTTCTCCATTCACAAATCCCCAATTACTTTAATGGAATTTTTTCCTTTTGTGGGGGGTCATTTTAAGTATCCAAATGTAGCAATGACACCATGCTCATTTGGAATCTAATGAACCCATAAAATTCTAAACTCCAAAATCTAAAAACTTTCTGTTTGTACTGCAAAATATGATACACCGCTACGAAAAATCCCAAGAATCACCAAAATAATCCTAGTCGAATATATCAATTTCAAAACTCTATCTTTGACTAGACAATCTAAGGCCATCTCCAGCAGTCTTCACTATTTTAGTGCAAAATCTGCACTAAAATAGTGCAAAATCTACACAACAACTCCAGCAGTTTGCACTAAAAAAGGATATTCCATTATATTTCTCATTTCTAATTTTTTAGTCTTATATTAATTTGTAAGGTGTTATTAAATAAATAATATATTTTTAATTCAAAATTGGCAAAATAACACTTATTAGAAAATTATTGCGTTTATAGTTTTATCTGTATTCCATGTATCTAAATTCTATATGGCAATTTTATGTAATATTTAATTTTATGTGTAGTCTTTTAAATCTCTTTACTTTTATTTTGTTTTTATTATCAAATTAGTTAAAAAAAATTATCACATTAAAATAATTAATATATGAAAAACTAATAAAAACAAATATTAATTTTAATTTACAAATTAATATAACTTTGGATTTATTATGTTATAAAATTACATATTATACATTATTCAAAAAGTTAAATTATGTAAAATTGAATTTTGTGTAATATAGATATCTATAATAGTAACTGAAAATAAAAAAGATAATATAACTTTCACAACCAATAATATATATATATATATATATATATATATATATATATATATATATATATATATATATATATAAATATAATATATATATATTATTACATTAAATAAAAAAATAACGCAGAACAGTTCAGCGATAAAACTGGCGCTTCACTGTATAAATCTGAAAACTAGCACAGAAAATAGTGGGACTGCTAGAGCAGAAATACTGCGCTATTATACCGTCCAGCGCTAAATAGTGGACTGTTGGAGTTGCTAAGCACAACTAAGCTAGCTCTTCATCTCTACTCTCAGGAGCAACATAATCATATCTCTCATTAGGCCAAAACATTAGATACACCCAACATAAAAAACAAGCTCAATCTCCATCTCCAACATAATCGTCAAAAACCATAAATTGTAACTCGTCACAGTTCTCGTCAAAAATATCATAAACCTCGTCAACCCGCGTACACATAGAGCGCCAGTGCAAAATTACCAAAAACCCTCTTGTGCACCATCCTCTTAGCCTCTTTCCCTTCTACTTTTGCCTTGCCCCCGAATGCTCGACGAATTTACTCACTGGCAGCGCCATCAAGACGCAGTATAAAATATTCACCGCGTAGTACGTGATTACCCACTCCTTGTATCGCTTGCTTGTGGGCCCGAACCCGCGGATGAGGATAAAATAGACGCTCGCTATAATCTGAAGCGTGATCGCCATGCAAATGATGTATTTATGAATGTTTTGCAGGCACGACCTGAAAATCAACCACCCGGCCCGAATTAGCATGATCACGAAAATGAACAGCACTTTTCGCGCGAAATAAAACCTGATCCATAAAATACTCCAAATCTCGGATGACCCTTTTACCCTGATCGAGTGCTGAGCGTTCGCGTGACAAATGAGCTTCAAGAATTTCAAGAAAAGTAATGTAGTCATTAGTATATGAACCCTATTGAGAAAATGCTTGTTTTTAATTGCACCGCATACGCCCATGCGAGGAGAAAAATGTAATAGAAAAGGGAAAAGACGAAAAGGTTATCGACAGATTTGCGAAATGCTTGTCTAAATAATCGGGAAGCCCGTTTTCTGGGTCGACGTTGTAGGTCTTGAGATCGACCATCATCGAAACGGTAGTATGTAATTTCTTAGAATGGGAAGTGTATAAAATGGTATTATGTAATTTCTTAGATTTTGCGGTGTAGTATGTAATTCCTCAGTAATTATGCAAAGTAGTGTGTGATTTCTCACAAATTATGTGAAGCAGTTATGTAATTTTCTAAAAAATATGCAAAGTAGTATGTAAATTCTTAAATTTGGATGTAATTACCGAATTTTGATGAATTTTCCATTTTGATGAGCTCTACATTTAATATCAAACTTGACTAAGTAGTATGAAATTCCTAAATATGTTGAAGTGCAGTATGTAATTTCTCAGAAATTATTCGAAATAGTATGTAGAATACGAAGATAGTTTCATCCACTAACAAGTAGTTTGGAATTAATCTGAACCAAAATAGTCCCATATATTGACATGTAGTTTGGAATTAACAAGTAGTGTGCAATTATTTAGAACCAAGAAATAGGACCATATATTAACATGTAGTATGGAATTAGCAAAGTATTATGGAATTATACTAACAAACTACCCAATTTGAAACTCGACACAATCCGAAATTGAATAAAAGAAGACAACTAACTACACACTCATATTACAAACTATCCAATTTCTAACTCGATGGAGCCCATACTTTAACAAACAAGAAACAATATTATTTATTAGTTGTGAATTTTAAGATTGTGCAGTTTGTAATTTGAAAATTGGGCAGTTTGTAATTCCTACGTCATAGTTTGGCATTTGTAATAATTTTAAAGTTTTAAATTCATAGTTGGAATTAATCTGAACCAAACTACTAACAAAGTAGTTTGGAATTAATCTAAACTAGAAGATAGTTTCATCTACTAACAAAGTAGTTTGGAATTGATCTGAACCAAACTAGTCCCATATATTGACATGTAGTTTGGAATTAACAAGTAGTATGAAATTATTTCAAACCAAGAAATAGGACCATATATTAACATGTAGTATGGAATTAACAAAGTATTATGGAATTATTCTGAGCCAAAAAATAGATCCGTTTATAACATCACCAAATAAAGTGACAAAGTATCACATCAAGTACTTCCAACAATGATAGTGAAATACTAAATTGATAACATCCACACTACTAGTTGATACAAAAAGAAAAAACATTAACATACTGGAGTGTTGCATGGGTTCGGCACAATGGCCTCAATAATTTTAGCCTTTAATTTATGAATGGTGCTTTTTCCAATACTCGTAGGCATGATCATCTTCTGCGCCTCATGCTTCATGAACAAACATTCAAATATCACACGATCGAGCCTAGAGAATTTAAACAAGATGTGTTTAGTAGGAGAACGAGATTGTAAGCCACATATGTTAGATAATCAAATTTCATACTGACTGCACGTCGTTATGCGATAAATTTAATATTTATATCTTTCCTCAACTTTCCTCCACTAACTAGTAGAAGCGGTAAGTAAAGGTCGATCTCACAAGGAGTGTGGATTAACTTGTGATTATTCGTATTTAAAAATAAAGAGGGTAGAAGATGATGAACTAACTAATGAGAACTAAGAAAGAAATAAAAATAAAAGTAAATGAACTCAAACAAACAAACACGCAAGAGAATTAATATGAATTTAATAATAATGATAAAACTCCAGTCCAAGTTAAGTTTCCACCCTCGATCGATTCATCTAAAAAATTGTAATATCATAAGTCACTTTTCATATGAAACTACTAGCCCTAAATAGCAACAAGCTCTGCTACTCGAATTTGCCCTTACCGAATATTTAATCAAAACAAGCTCTTAAATTAAACCAAATTAATGAACCGCCTAGAATAAGCTCTCTAAATTTAATCCAATAACAACATTAGAAGCTAGGAAAATAAGCTAGTCTAAGTAATAAACTCATAAGCTCGGTTTAATACACTTATGTAGTGTTACCCCTAACGATGCGCGACCATTAGTTGCTACAAGTGAAATAGAAACTAAAACAATTACACGAATTGTAGCTCTCTTTCTAGAAATTGACATCTAATCCCTAATCTAGGTGATCAGCCTAAATCAGAAATTAAGCAATCATGTCATGAAAGTAGAATAACACAAACAATCTCATATGAAGAACGAAATAGATATTACGGGAATTAATTAAAACATAATCAATCGATGGGTTTCAACATCACAAGGACCGGAATTAAATAAACTACTCACACATGGTGTTTATGAAATTATAAAAGAAAAATAGAAAATCAAACAATGTTCTTAAATAAGAAGGCAAAAGAAGGATTAGATCTTGAATCTCTTCAATCTCTTGAATAGATGAGTGAATTGGGACTCTTGTTTATGCCTTGGAACCCTAGGAATTTGTAAAATTCTCCTTTTGTTGAATTATGGACGCATATATATAAGTTTCCAAATAATTGGACTGCATATTTCCTTGGAAAAATAGCCTTCCAGTGCCGGCATCGACGAGCGTCGATCGACGGGTTCAATCGACGGAAACAACGGCTTCTGTCGACCAAGAGCTTCGATCTACGAGAGAGAATCGACGGAGACAGAGGCTTCCATCGACGAGGTCGTCGATTGACGGGGTATAGATCGATGCCAACAAAGAGTTTCATCGTTAAGTCGTCGACAGGGCGGTCGATCGACGCGAGTAGCTCCAGGGCGTTGACATCACATTGATGCCTGCGTTGATCGACGGGTGTCCTGTTGCGTTACTTTTCTTCACCGAAATCAATCCACGAACTGTCATACGATCATCCTTACACCAATCGAGCATAAAATACTTCAAAATAAGTGAGAAACATGCAATTGGTTCTCATCCATCCACAAGAATATATATGCGAGAAATAAACATATATGACACTATGAAGAGCACACTAATATAGTTTTAAACCATTAACTACCACATAATTTCTCGCATATCAAACTCCCCCAAACTTAACCATTGCTTGTCCCCAAGAAATTCAGAGTTAAAGCATAAAAACACACAAGGAACATAACACTAAGAAAAGTAGATGGTCATTTGCTCAGGTCCTCACACTTTCGCACAAGTAAGTTACTTGAATTGCTCAAAATGAACTCATCCGGACTCTAGACACCCTTATATTTCTAGAAATCGCAAGCGTTTTAATTATCAACTAAGGTGACCCCAGTAGACTGGAAATCCCTTTTCATATATGCTACGTCAATGTACTATGGTGCCCCCTTGTTACTCGATGGCTTGGCTACTATCCATTGTTGGTCGCGATCAAATATCTCGTTCACCGATTTATTTATTATTTTTATTTGAGGCCTGCAGCTCCGTACTACCATTATTGACTTGATAATTAAGATTCGGCGCTAAACAGGAGGATCGTATTAGTTAGGAATTAAAATTGTCGAGCTTCACCTATGATTTATTATAATTGAGATTAGAATACACCATTTGAACATAAGCATACGCGCATGAAATTTTTGGGTTGTTGGTCGTGTCTTCGTTGGAAAGCAGTCGTAGTATGAGTGAAACGCACTTGATAAACCACGGATAGGCAGTTGTTTAAGCACCTCAATCTTTTTCTTTTTTTTTTTACTTTTCGACTACACCCCGCCGGTATTTCTCCAACCGGACTTCAATAATTTATGTTTCAACTAACGAGATATTCTCACACAACCGCCAACTCCAAGGCCCCACACACACTCATATTGAGTACGGCAACCACAAGTACAACTCAATAATGCAAACAAGCTAGAATTAATGCCCCACAAATGAATCACAAAAGTACTAACAATCATGCTCTTGATCCCTAAATCAAATTGTGCCTAAAGACTTTAACCGAAACATAATTTGCGCAAGCAATGAAAGTAAGTACTATTCAATATCATAAATCAACTCCCGGATCATCATCGCAAATAGACCATTAATTCCCCCAAACTCCCCTAAACTTGAACTTTAGCTTGTCGCCAAGCGATCATAAAACAATGATAATCAAATAAATAAAGATTCAGTAAGAGGGACAAGTAGGAATAGAAATCACCCGAGTAAATGGCGAGGAGGTCCCGATTCCGAACAACCACGACAATGTTCCTTCAAGAAATAAGCCCAATCTCTTAAATTCTTCAACCAAATCTTTCTCCTCCTTCAACTGTGAGATAGAAAGAAAAGTAAAATAAAATTCAAAACAAAAAAATGTAAACATTGGGTAGCCTCCCAATAAGCGTCTTTTTTTAAAGTCGTTCGCTCGACTTCTTATGCCCTTTTTTAAGTTGAAGATGGTGCATCCAACTACATCTGTTCTTCGTTAACTATGTGAAACCCTTCATAATACGGCTTGAGTTGATGTCCATTCACCTTGAACGTTTTGCTCATCTTAGGGCTATAAATCTTCACTTCATCATGAGGGAATACACGAGTGATGACAAACGGCCAACCCCACCGGGAACGCAATTTCCCGGGACACAACTTGAGGTGAGAATGAAAAAGTGGCATTTCCTCGCCCTCGAAAAAATGTTTTCTTGATGTTTTCAGGTCATGGAAGGTCTTCGTCTTTTATTTATAGATCAAGGAGTTTTCAAACGCTTCATTCTTAATCTCCTTTATTTCTCGCAGCTGCAACTTTCTATGTAACCCGACTCTATCATAATCATAATTGCACTGCTGCACCACCCATAATGCCTTATGATGGAGTTCCACCGGCACGTGGCATGGCTTCCCAAAAACGAGTCGGTATGGAGACATCCCAATTGACGTCTTATAAGTTGTCCTATATGCCCAGAGTACGTCCTTCAATTTGATACTCCAATCCTTTCGGTTCGCATTGACGGTCTTCTCTAAGATGGATTTGATTTCTCGGTTCGAAGTCTTGGCCTGACCACTTGTTTATGGATGATACATTGTAGAAAGCCTATGGACGGCACCATAATTCCTCAGTAACGCTTCCACTTTCTTGTTACAAAAGTGAGTTCCGCGATCGCTTATCATTGCCTGAGGAATTCTAAATCTCGAGAAGATTCAAGATTTAATAAAACATGCAACCACCTTTGAGTCGTTCGTTTGAGTGGCCTTCGCTTCCACCCACTTAGAGACGTAATCAACCGCAAGAAATATGTAGAAGTTCTTAAAGGAAAGCAGAAAGGGACCCATAAAATCAATACCCCACACGTCGAAAATTTCACAAATGATTATCGGATTTTGGGCATTTGATTTCTCTTCGAAATATCCCTCATTCTTTGACAATTATCACACGACTTACAAAATTCATGCGCATCTCGATAAAAAGTCGTCCAGTAGAAACCACTATCGAGCACCTTATGGGGTGTTCTCTTGGATCGAAAGTGTCCCCCGCAGGCATGGGCAGGACAAGGGCAGGACAAAAGGATAGAATCGAATGGAACTCAGAATTTGGAACATATCTTCGATTTACTTGATCGGCGCAATGCTTCCGGAGGTATGGATCATCCCACATGTAGAGTTTGGCATCGCTCTTTAGTTTGTCTCTCCTAGCTTTAACCATCTCTGTTGGAAAAATAAAAGCCACTATGAAATTTAACAAATCAGCGTACCAGGGCTCCGAGGCTGAACTTTCAATCGCTAGCAGCTGCTCGTCCGAAAAGCTCTCGTTGAGTTACAATTTGTCCTCCACATGTGTTAGTCGACTTAAATGGTCCGCAACGGCATTCTCGGTACCCTTCTTGTCCTTGATTTTCAAATCAAACTCTTAGAGCAATAATATCCATCGTATGAGTCGTGGTTTCGTCTGCTTCTTCGTAAGGAGATGTCAAAGAGCTGCATGATCAGTAAATACCACCACTTTGGTACCCAAGATATATGAGCGGAATTTCTCGAGAGCAAAAACAACAGCTATAAGCTCTTTTTCAGTGGTCGTATAGTTTTCTTGGGCGGGATTCAAAGTTCTTGAAGCATAGTAAATCACATGAGCTGCCTTATCAATTCTTTGCCCTAATACAGCTCCTACAGCATAGTCACCAGCGTCGCACATGATTTCGAATAGTAGGTCCCACTTTGGCGGTTGGATTATAAGAGAGGTGGTTAAACGATTCTTCAACATATCGAAAGCCATCTTGCAATCATCATCGAGATTGAACTCCACATCCTTTTGAAAGAGCCTACATAACGGGTCTGGTATCTTCGAAAAATCCTTGATGAATTTTCGGTAAAACCCTGCATGTCCAAGAAAAGAACGAACTTCCCGCACATTTTCGAGGTAAGGCAACAAAATTATAATATAAATCTTAGATTTATCGACTTCAATGCCTTTCAACAAAATGATGTGTCCTAAAACTATACCTTGTTCCACCATATAATGACATTTTTCCCAATTTAAAACAAGGTTAGTTTCAACATATCATTTCAAAATTAAGGAAAGATTTTTGAGACATACCTCAAACGAACCGCCATAAACGCTGAAATCAACCATATTAAATTTTTTTGATGTCGCCAACATATTCCGAAAAAGTATTTACCATACATCTCTGGAAAGTGGCCAGTGCATCGCATAGTCTGAATGGCATACGACGATAAGCGAATGTGCCAAAGGGGCACGTGAATGTCGTCTTCTCTTAGTCTTCGGGAGCTATAGGTATTTGAAAACACCCTGAGAAACCATCCTAGAAATAATATAAAGAATGACCTGCCAACCTCTCGAGCATCGGATCAATGAATGACAAAGAAAAGTGGTCTTTATGAGTCATGGCATTTAGCTTACGGTAGTCGATACAAACTCTCCATCTAGTTTGCACTCGGGTGGGCACCAAGTCTCCATGTTGATTTTGAACAACGGTTACCCCTGATTTCTTAGGAACAACTTGAGTTGGGCTCACCCATCGTCTATCAGAAATTGAATAAATCACTCCCACATCCAGCAACTTGAGGATTTCCTTTTTCACCACCTCCATCATGGGTGGATTCAGTCGTCGTTGAGGCTCCCTGGATAGTCTGGCACCTTCCTCGAGCAGGATACAGTGCATGCATATGGATGGACTTATTCCTTACAAGTCCGCTATCGTCCACCTAATCGCTTGTTTGTTGTCCTTCAATACTCGTAACAATGATGCCTCCTGGACAGTGTCTAAGCACGATGATACAACCACAGTCAACGTATCGCTCACTCCCCAAAAAGACATATTTTAAGTGTTCTGGTATGGACTTAAGTTTGAGATCCATGTGCTTGTATAGTCGATGGCATAACCTTTTCATGTGACTCGGGAAGTTTAACAAAGTTAACATCATATCTACTAGGTTCTGGATGGAGTACTTGCAAGGCCAAGATCATCTCATGCACCTCATTCTTCCAGCTTGTCTCTGTTATCGGGTGATCCGATAACAGAGAGTCTTCCCCCAAACATAGTGTGATCGTCGTCTCGAGCTCGTCTCTATTGTTCACCTCTAAAAATTCCTGCACTAAAGAGTCAAAACAATCAAGTGCATAAACAGAGTTATCATAATCAGGAAACTTCATAGCGTCAAAAATATTAAAATAAATAATGTGACCGTCAAATTCCATCGTGAGAGTACCTCGAGAAACATCAATTTTCGTCTGAGCAGTATTCAAGAAAGGTCGCCCTAATAAGATAGGTGGCGACTTTGAGGCGGTGTCATTCATACTCAGCACATAAAAATCAGTCGAAAATACTAGCTCATTAACTTTGACAAGAACGTCTTTGATGACATCATCAGGGTATGCGGTGCTGCGGGCGGCAAGTGAGATTACTACCCCAGTCTTCTTCAAAGGGCCTATGTTCAAGCAATCAAAAATGTCATGCGACATAACATTGATCGAGGCCCCCAAATCTAACATGGCCCGCTCGACTCTCAAATTACCAATTGTGCAAGGAATAAAAAACATACCCATATCATTTCATTTCTGCGGTAAATTCTTTTGAAACACAGTCGACCCATTCTCTCCCATTAGAATTTTCTCATCTCCCTTCAACCTTCTATTGTGGGTGCAAAGATCCTTGAAGAATATGGCATAGCGAGGAATTTGATTTATTGCGTCGGTAAGGGGAATAATGATCTCCAACTTCTTGAAAACATCTCGCACATGATTCTCCGTATCCTCCTTAACTTGGCACTTAATCCTTGATGGAAATGGCAATGGCTCAGCTCTAGTAGGGGAAACGAAGGGATTATGGAAACCACTTGTATGTTCAGGCGGACTGTTATTAACGTGTGTCTGCTCCGTTTCCCTTTTCTCTTTCTCGTTTCCATCCTCCGCTTCAAGTGCTGGATTTTCCGGTCCTTCTAGTTTCTTACCACTCCATAACGTAATGGCACTCACATTCTTTAGATTTTATTCAGTTTTAGGGGGTAATCCGACACCTCCTCATGCATCTAGCCAGCTTATGTGGTCCGCCATTTGGCTCACTTGAGTTTCGAGGTTCTTTATACTAGACCGACTGTCATGCTGGTATTCGTCCACCTTTTGATGAAGCTTCAAGGTGTTCGATGCCATGACTTTCACCATCTCCTTGAGCGATGGGGACTAGTCGTCTGCTTGAGGGCAGTTATTATATTGTCTCAGAAAATTCTGCCCCCTTTGAAAATTCTATGGTGTTCTTTGGTCTTGATCGCCAAAGGAATTCCCTTGCTGGTTTTGATAGCTAAAATTCGGATGGTCTCTCCAGCCTGGGTTGCAAGTATTGTAGTATGGATCATACTTCCTACCTTGCCTGTTACCATCCCCCACCACACTAGCATGGGCTTCAATATCGGCTTGTAGTGTTGGGAAGTCATCGGTGACATGATCCACTACTTGACAAAGTACGCATGGTCAAACCTTAGGAAGTCCCCCCGTAGCCAATTTACTGATCACGGATGTAACGATCCAGTGCCTATCTCATTTACTGACTTCAACAACGCATCACGACTGCCGAACTGTTGGGAGTTTACTGCCTTGTTCGATATCAACTCTTTTGCTGTCGTTGGTGTTTTGCCTATAAGTGTGCCTCCACTCGCTGCGTCTATCATATTCCTATCCGTGAGACATAGACCCTCATTAAAGTATTGGATCAACAAGTGCTCGCCCATTTGATGCTGAGGACAACTAGTGATGAGTTTCTTGAATCGCTCCCAATACTCGTGCAATGTCTCCCCCTGTGATTGTCTCGCTGCACAAATGTCCTTACGAAGGTTGGCCACTCGCGAAGCGGGAAAATATCTCTGTAAAAATATCTTTTCTAATGCCCCCCATGTGGTGATGGAGCCCAATGGCAAGTAATAGAGCCAATGTTTGGCTAGGACCTTCAATGAAAATGAAAACACACGTAATTTAATTTGTTCATCGGTTACACCGGCGGGCTTCATGCTCATGCATATGACATGAAACTCCTTCAAATGCTTGTGCGGATCTTCACCACCTAATCCATGAAACGACAGTAGATTATGGATTAAACCTGATCTCAATTCGAATGTAGCATCGTCTACGGTTAGAAATGTGATGCAAAATGGTTGTAGTGGGAGATCGGGATTAGCTAGTTCTTTCAACGTGCGTTCTCTGACTCATGTCATTGCTACGTTCTCTCTAAACAAAAGTGGGTCTCAAGTATCCTTTCGCTCTTTGCTGTCACTTGAAGACTCCTCAGATAAGTAATTCGATAATAGTTGTTCCATCTCCAATGCCTCTTTTTCTTGTTTAGACTTCTTTCTAAGCTCGCAATCTCTCTTGGTGATCTTCGGATAGGAGTGCAAATCTTTCTTTCTGGATGATCTCAAGTTCATTTACCTGAAAGAAATACCAAACAAGAATTTCTTGACTCGTTCTAACTAAATATACTTATAAATAGGTAAAAATCACAGTTTAATACGCGTCACTCCCCGACAACGGCACCAAAACTTGACCGCGCGTCGTTACGCGATAAATTTAATATTTATATTTTGCCTCAAATTTTCTCCACTAACTAGTAGAAGAGGTAAATAAGGGTCGATCCCACAAGGAGTGTGGATTAACTTGTGATTATTCATATTTCAAAATAAAGGGGTTAGAAGATGATGAACTAACTAATGAGAACTAAGAAAGAAATAAAAATAAAAGTAAATAAACTCAACAAACGAATATGCAAGGGATTAATATGTATTTATTAATAATGAGAAAACTCCAGTCCAATCTCAGTTTCCACTCTCGATCGATTCATTTAACCAATTGTAATATCATAAGTCATTTTTAATATGAAACTACTAGCCCTAAATAGCAACAAGCTCTGCTACTCGAATTTGCCCTTACCAAATATTTAATCAAAACAAGCTCTTAAATTAAACCAAATTAATGAACCGCCTAGAATAAGCTCTCTAAATTTAATCCAATAACAACATTAGAAGTTAGGAAAATAAGCTAGTCTAAGTAATAAACTCATAAGCTCGGTTTAATACACTTATGTAGTGTTACCCCTAACGATGCGCGACCATTAGTTGCTACAAGTGAAATAGAAACTAAAACAATTACATGAATTGTAGCTCTCTTTCTAGAAATTGACATCTAATCCCTAATCTAGGTGATCAGCCTAAATCAGAAATTAAGCAATCATGTCATGAAAGTAGAATAACACAAACAATCTCATATGAAAAATGAAATAGATATTACGGGAATTAATTAAAACATAATCAATCGATGGGTTTCAACATCACAAGGACCGGAATTAAATAAACTACTCACACATGGTGTTTATGAAATTATAAAAGAAAAATAGAAAATCAAACATTGTTCTTGAATAAGAAGGGGAAAGAAGGATTAGATCTTGAATCTATTCAATCTCTTGAATCTCTTTGATTGATGAATGATTTGGGACTCTTGTTTATGCCTTGGAACCCTATGAATCTGCGGGATTCTTCTTTTGTTGAATTATGGACGCACATATATAAGTTTCAAAATAATTGAACTGCAGATTTCCATCAAAAAATAGCTTCCAACATCGGCGTCGATCGACGGAGACAGCGGCTTTTGTCGACCAAGAGCGTCGATGTACAAGAGAGAATCGATGGAGACAGCAGCTTCCGTCGACGAGTTCGTCGGTTGACGGGGTATAGATCAACGCTAACAGAGAGTTCGCGAGAAGCTCCAGGGCGTCAACACCGCGTCGACGCCTGCGTCGATCGATGGGTGTCCTGTTGCGTCACTTTTCTTCGCAGAAATCAATCCACGAACCATACAACGATCATCGTTACACCAATCGAGCATAAAATACTGCAAAATAAGTGAAAAACATGCAATTGGTTCTCTCATCCATCCACAAGAAAATATATGCGAGAAATAAACATATATGACACTAAGAAGCGCCCACTAATATAGTTTTAAACCATTAATTACCACACGATTTCTCGCATATCACATACTACAAAGATATAACCATATATGACATAGTTAAATTTCATTGAAGAAGTTTGAAATTGAATGGACTAGTTTTGAATTTTTCAATAGTAGTTTGAATTATTCAAGGGTAGTTTCGAAGTTGAATGGAGTAGTTTTGAATTTTTGAAGAATAGTTTTGAATTTACACGAGTTGTTCTGAGTTTTTTCACGAGTAGTATGCACTGTACGAAATGGAAGATTTGAAACTACCCATGAAAAATTCAAAACTACTCCATTCAACTTCGAAACTATCTTTCGCAGACTGCCATAGTACGAAGGAAAATAGCTAACTACATAAACTGCATTGAAAACATTAAAATAGCAAACTACATTAAGTACAGTTTGAAACTTCTCAATTTACAAACTACTCTGAAATTTGGAATTTGTTCCTCAGAATTATGATGATATCATGATATTCCAAACTTCAATAAAATACCATGATATACAAACATGAATTTTTTAATTACTATGAATTTGTTAAAAATCATGATATTACAAACTTCAGAAATACCCACCTTTAACCTGAATTTACAGTTTGTTAAATAATTTGAAATTATAAACTATCTTAACTTTAAAAGTTCTGAATTCCTTAACTTGAACTACAAATTCCAAACTACTCAAAAACCAAAATACTTTTTTTCTCAAGCCGTGCTGAATCAAAAGCCCTTGGCAGACAACGAATACTAATAGTTCCGAATTATCGAAACAATACAATTCCAAACAAAAGCCCTTGACATGTATCGAATCTTGGGAATTTGAAATATCATGATATTACAAACTTCAAGAATACCCACCTTTAAATTGAATTTACAGTTTGTTAAATAATCTAAATTTACAAACTATCAATTAACTTGAAATACTTTGAATTTCTTAACTTGAACTACAAATTCCAAACTACTAAGAAACCAAAATACTATTTTTCTCAGCCCGTGCTGAACCAAAAGCCCTTGGCAAATAATGTATACTAATAGTTCCAAATTATCAAAACAATACAGTTCCAAACAAGATAACAAACTACATGTCAAGGGCTTTCATTTCCGATAACTTGAACTACTCAGAATTTCATAAGTAGAACTACAAATTCTAAACTACTAAAAAAAAAAAACTATTTTTCTTGGGCCGTGCTGAACCCAAAGCCCTTGGCAGACAACGTATACTATTATTTTCAAATTATCAAAACAATACAATTCCAAACAAGATTACAAACTACATGAACTGAAATTGACTTTTACCTACTCCAAGCAAGTCCAGCACAATTACAAAAATAAAAAAATAAAAAAAATTAAACTACTGCGTACAAAAGTACAAAATAAAAAATTTACTTGTGTGCTTTCTTCTTTTTAATCCTTCTCGACATTTTGCCAAAATGATTTATAGCCGTATACACTTCTTCTGGAATGGATTGTGCGGGAATTTTTGTTTCATTTCTGATTTAGCTTCTTTCACAATCGGGATTCGATTCTGGGTGCAACCGTGATTCAATTCGTGGAATTGGAAACTCTCTGCTTCATTCGTATGATATCCATAAATATTATACGAGTTTTCAGCACCTCAATTTGATTCGAAACTACTCTAGGAATCGTATCCAGTTTTTGGGATTCGCTACAGATTTGGGGGAAATAACTCTACTACGGAGGTGAATGTTGACAACAGTTATATTGATTTTGTGCGGTAAATTCTCCAACTGAATCTAAACTGTGATTCGATTTGGATTTTTGTGAGTTCTATAGTATTATAGTTTGTTAGCGGGATTTTTTGGGGGAAAAGGAAGAAAAAATTGGAGCGGATTGACAAATTTGAAGGGGTGAGAAAATAGAAAATAACCAATACGTGGACGTTTTTTTCAAGGGGTACTTTAGTATTTTTTAAGAATAATTATATCTCTAGGGGATTTTTATATTCAATGGAGTTTAAGGGGATTATTTATGATGTTTTAAAGTAGTCGAGAATTCTCCCTTAAATTATTAATTACCTTTACCCTTAAGTCTGCATCGCCGCGCCATCCCTAAAACACACAAACACAAAAACAGAAGCGTAGGAACCACCAACCTATCACTTAAGACCAAAGCACCATCGTAGAAAAATGCCAAACTCAACTAGACCACTAGATAATGAATATTCATCTCTAATCAATCACTACTAATTAGCCATCTACCATAATGCACGTTGACACTCCTTTTCAAATGGTAATTTCATCATTAAAAAATCAAACGGTAAATTGCTCAAATATGTTCTTTTTGTAAAAGTAAAAGCATAAGGAGAAGATAAAAAAGAGGGACGAAGGAGACGGTAGAAATTAGGGTTCTCTTATTCATCAAACACTCCCTTTATATAAGGTATCAATTACATATTTCCATAATACATAAAGATAATAAATACCTAAACAGCCCCTCATCAGTTACTTGTTGACGAAGGCACACTAATTGTGTTTTTCCTTCAACACTCCCCCTTGTGCCAAGTCAAATGGTGAAATGGTGTTTTATTGTTGCCTCGTTAAAACCTTTCCAAGTAACAAAACCCAATGGGAAAAATAAAACTTGGTCTAATGAAAAAGAGTACAACACACCTTTGTTGAGACTCGCCCTAAAGTGTACACCTCGCTCTGATATGTACATCTATCAAGAGAACTTTGAAAGTCTCCACTTCCTCAATTTACTTGATTCTTGAAAAAGTGCATAGTTGTTAGTTGTAGAAGAGTTGTGATGATATTACTCGTATGATCACATTTTCTTCAGTGATAGAGTTCAAGCCACTATTATCAAATATATGAATGATCATAACATTTATCGTAGATACTTACGAACTAATACATGTATGATAATGATCTCTTTACATGGATCGAACGAGTAACCAACATCAACGATACTATTTGGTGTTTCACAGTAGGAAGTAAACTCAACATTTTCTATAGGGATTACAAGACCATCTGCAGTCCCAATTATATTCATGAATGGGAAAAATAAACTCGCATCAATGGTTTCTTTTAGGTATCAAATTACATTTTGATTCCATTCCAGTGACATTGCGCTTTCTTGAGTTAAGTCAAGATAACAATTTTGAGAAATTAATATTTGCTCAAGTGTATTAGTAATGGTACAATAATGCGCATATTGTACATAGGTAGAGAATTTCAGCTCCCACTAGTTCTTCTTCATTCGATTGACGAAATTGATATTTCCTTATATCTTCACTTTGACCAATCATAGGAGTGCTAACATATTGCACTTATCCATATTTAATTTCCTGGTCATCTTTTGGATATATGCAAACTATAGAATTTAGTATTCCACAAACTAGTTTTTAGTTTAAAGCCTTAACATGACCGAGTTTTCCCATGATGCATTATCTCAAATTAGAATTTCAAATAACTAGCGATATCTCTTATTTCATTAAGAGTGTATATTATGTTTCTTTCCTCGACATATACAATCATAATCACAAATTTGAAACTTATTTTATTTATAAATACACAAGGGCATATATTATTTTTTCTCAATCAAGTAGTCACTTAGATGGTTATACCACATCCATCTGGATTGTTTCAATACATAAAGTGAGTGTTTTAATTTAATTGTAAATGCACTCCGTGGTTTAGAGTCACTTGCCTTAGCAATGAAAGGCCAGCAAGCACTTTCGTATACATATCTCTAAATCACGATCCCCATAGAGATATGATGGAACCACAGGTATAAGCTGCATTCTCAGTTCTTTGGAATTATAATATCTATTATGGGAGAGTACATATCCCCATAGTTATTTCCAGGGCGTATTGAGAAACTTTGTGCTTCAAGTATAGATTTGCATCTCCTGGCTTTATTTTTCTCATTGCGCTTTCTGACAAAACTTTGTTTATGTCCTACAGGATTTACACTTGGTCTTGTTGTCAGTGAATTTAGTTCTGTCTGGATTGATTCTTTAGAATTAGGTCAATTTGCTCAATATTGAAATTTCAATAGAGCGTGGTTCGATACTATCATCAATATGTGTGGAAGATCTTTCCATCAACTCATATAAACTCACATTACATTGAGATTTCTTTATTCTCTGGAATCATATTAAACATCGGAGCGTCCTCCAGTAATGATTCATGGACATAAGTATAATCAGAGATAATCTCATGAGAGTCATTACCTTCATTGATGATTAATCGAATTTGTGCCATACGAGCCCTCTTATTCCTTGGGCGAGTATTGATCGAACCAAGTGACCTCTCCCTATTCCTTTTGGGAGTCACGACCTCAACCACACCTCTATTAAGTATGGTTGCAATGTCTTAATCTGTGAAATTGTGCCCATTATGGGGTCTTTAACCTTGCAGACATGTTTGCAGCTGATATATATATGATCTCGTCACTTTAGAAATTGAGTCTTCTATACTTTGAAGATCAATTGTTCACTTTACTTTACTTTCACTTTACATTGTGAAATGTGGAGATCATAATGAGACATAGTATGAAACTATTCCTGTCGTTCCATTAGAAAATAATTCTTCTTATCTCCCCCCAACGACGGGAAGATTGTCTCATTTGAGTGATAAATTCACTAATTTAGAGATAAAGAGATCGTCTGTCAAAGGTTTCAAATAGCGGATGATTGTTGGAGATTCATATCCAACATAAATACTTAATCGTCTTTGAAAACCCATAGAATGCGTTGTGGGGGCGCGATAGGCACATATACTGCTTAGTCAAATATGCGTAGATATGAATTATCAGGCTTATATCCAGTTACCAACTGGTACGCAAAATATCTGGTTAGCAGGTGTTCATAAACGAATAAGAGTTGCGTGCATTATTGCATAACCCTGTGCAAAGACAAATGAGTGCGCATAAATATTGTCTTAGTCACCATCTATATTCCTTTTGACGGTGTCTTCTTTGAGACCTTATTGTATATGTACATTAGGGTACAAGATCCAGTACATCGATCTTTATTAAAATGCAATAGATATCAAGTATTTTTGATGTAAACTCTCTAGCATTATGAGTTTGGGTGCTTTATAAGGGTGGCGAGTCCTCAATCATATTAAATGTGTTAGAAGTTTTGCAAATGCAATATTTTTATGGACAATAAGTGCTGAAACATCGACCAAAACTATAAAATACTTGAATGATCCCATTTTGAATGGTCATCTCTACATGTATTACCAATTGTCAATTATAAGAATGAAATATTATACTTTGTATCTTTAGCAAATGCAGGTCTTAATCATATAATTTTTCTAATGAATAAGTTTTGAAAAAATGAGTGATGTATCTTTGAGATATGAATGTATGTAGTGCTCCTAGTACTTTAGAATGCACTAGCTATAATTGAACAACATTAGTTCGATACTATACTTTGCATCAATTTTCTATCTCATTTTGTGTTCCACTAAAAATGAAAGATGTCCATGTTAATTTCTTATAATATGGACCATCATATCACGATGACCAAAGAATCCATGTCAGTAATGTCAAAACTTGAATGAGCCAGTGTCCAAAAGTTCTTTGTTGGTTATAACTTATGATTCATTAATAAAAAAGTAGTAAAGTAAAATTACTGGATTGACTCTAAAACGTACTTTCTTCCACATAAATTAAAAGTATAGTCTCATTCTCATAATGTACTTCTTAATAATAATCATCAACATGAATATCATCAAACTTAACAAGGTTCGTTCGCTCTTGGTCCATAATGAGCTTTTATGACTTTAATCAATGTGTCATCACGCATCAAGACTTTGTCACATATAAATATCAATTAAGTGAATAATTGTCTATTCCTCGACAAATTCTCACATTCCTCCAGAGATGAATGAAATACTTTTCATTCTAATATTTTACATT
>BMAC01000471.1:686220-710259 GCA_014905375.1 Phtheirospermum japonicum
CATGACCAATAAATATCACGAACTTTTACATATCTTACTTTGTGGTTCATTCTTCCCACATAGGTAGGGATCAATATGTCTCTTCCCCTTTATATTGAGGTTATTTTCACTATTCAAATCGATCATGGTTAGCCTCAAGAAATTTTTTTATCCAGAGGTCTAACATTGGTATTATGAATAATAATGTCATGTCTCTTAACGACACACTATCATAATTAATATTATACAAGTGCATCAGTATATTTGCTCAAGTGGAAAAAAATAGAGTGAGATCGGTATCTCTCAATTTATTATTGTCATTTAAAGTGACTTTCTTTTTCACATATGGTAAGACATATTTTTAGTCGCAACATATCAAAGTCATTGACCCTTTTTAGCAAGCAAACCAATTTCTTTTCACTAAATTCTTAGGCTTGGAAGTAGTATTTCATAAAATTTTCAAAAATATTCATTTAGAATACATCCAGAATTTATTGAGATTTTAAAACTACATATACTTCCAATATAAAATTTTGGGGCCAATATGAATTTTTCAAGTTCATTAGAGAATTGACTTTGACTAAGTTTGATGATTCTTTGTCAATTAGGGGTTGATGGGTGATATTATTGTGAAATTGTAGTTATTCTACTTTCCAGATCAAAAAAATAATGGTAGTACCCAATTTCATTTGAGTATATTAAATTGTATTTAGATTGAGTTGGTTTAATCAATTTCTTTAGATAATGAATTTGAAGTATGTCATAATATTTCATGTGAATATACTTTATCACAAGACTTATTTACACAATTCTTTATCGTTCATGAACTTTCATTATCATGAAAATATGAAAATGTACAATCAATGATACATATTGAAAGTTGCTTATAAATTAGCTTGAATAGAATTACAACATCCATGAACATATCAATTCATCGAAATTCATCATCAACATATATAAAATTTATCAATTCGTGGAGAAAAACCAACATACACATAATGTATCAATTCATGATTAACTTAACATATTGGTAAAGTCATGATCAATCTTTCATCTAATTATGTAAATAACTTGATTTACGATTTATAAATTAGAAATCATCTGAGAGCATAAGTACTAATATATTACTCTATGAAGATCATTAAAGTATTGCAAAATTTTATATTTGTCAATATTGTCATAATATCATGTGCATATAATCATAGGTAACATATATACATACACATACTTTTTATAAGAATGCACAATAATACATATCATGCCATATATCCATATGAACAAATATTCATTAGTTGCATTAAATAAATAATAGGGTATTCGAGTTACCTAGGAGGAAAGTTATGATTCTTTCCTAATTTTACTTTTGAGTTTCGGATTATACAAAACTTCAAACCCAATCTCCACCGTACGAACTCAACCTCTACGTGTTTTGAATAATATATCCAAAATCCACCTTCATCCAATGGTTAGATTATGCACAATTGAATTTTTAAAATAAGTTGGGCAGATAGTTTTGAGAAACAGGATCAGCTCTGTTCAAAGTTTATTATTGAATTCTTCAGACTGCATATGCAAATCTCCACTGTTCATATCCTACTACTATAAGTCTGCAATAATATGTCCAAATTTTATCTTGATCCAACGGTTCGATCATGAGAAACCTTGTTTTGAAAAACTCTGCACAGAAAGTTGCGAAAGCAGAATTTGCTTTGTTCGAAAATTTATATATATTTTCTGGTATCTCCGAATCCAATCTCTACCGTTCAGAACATGATACAAAAGGTTTGGAAGGTTATGTAAAATTTTGAGCTTGACCCAACAGTTGAAACTCGAGAAACCAATTTTTCAAACATACGACGCAATTAGACTTTCGCCGTACGAAAATTGTATAATTGTTGCTTTGGTTATGGAGGCTTATTCTCAATCATTAGGTTAGAGTTTCGTCCTGATAAATTGTAAAAGGAGAAAATATAAAAGAGAGACGAAGGAGACGGTAGAGATTGGGGTTCTCTTATTTATCAAAAACTCCCTTTATATAGATTATCAATTACATATTTTCATAATACATAAAGATAATAAATACCTAAACAATCCCTCATCAGTTACTTGTTGACGAAGACCTCACTAATTGTGTTTTTCCTTCAATATTTTCTTTATTATTAGTAGGCACAATTTCAAATTTTAGTTTAATCAAACAAAAGGATTCAAAAATTATAAATGGCATGGCATTGCAAGGAGGATATAAGTGGGGCACCATAGAGCTCAAAATTAGAAAAATACTGTGGTTTGATTTATAAAAAGAGTAAAGCAGGTCCCAAAAATAGGTTTAAAGTTATTCTTGATTGTGATAATGCACTCAAATAGTAAGAATTGTCTATACATCTTGTAAAGCTGAAGTTTCATCGAGTAGATTTAAAAATCAAGACTCCACAAGCATAAAATACAATATAAAATAAAATATTCACACGCACGTATATATATTATTATTATTTCAGGTGACTAATTTTGAATTCTGATATGTGATTTAAATCATTTGATATCTTAACATGCTAATGTACTGCCTGTTTGACTTACATTACTAAAATATATTAATTCACTGGACGTGTAAAATTTTGTTCTAAAAAATATGAAGATTTAAAATAGGCATATTATCCCAGAACATTTTTATAAATTATTTTTTAAAAGATAATGAATCGTTCGTATAATATAATGGACAAAGGTGACACATTTTAATACATAAGTGATAGTGTCATATTTTAAGTTAATTGTTTGATTATTATACAATATATATAAGTAGCCATTTCAAAATGAAAAAGTAACAAATTTTAATGCAAAAGATGGTAATATTAATTAGAAAGATCACAATATTATGTTTTCAGTTAAATATTTAATTACAATATAATATAAAAAAGTGACATCATTTTATGGGAAAATAATAATATTAATTAAAAAGTGATAGTGTTATACATTAAGTTAAAGAATTGATTACGTAAAAGTGACAACTGTTGGTGCAAAAGTGACAATTTCTAGTAAAAAGTGATTTCAATAATTGAAAAAGTGACAATGTTATATTTTTAGTTAAAAGTTTGATTGCAGTAAGTCAATACTTTTTAGTGTTAGTGTCCGAAAGGTAAATCAAAATGGTAATGCATTATGATGGCAAACAAAAAGTATGTAAACAAGTATTTGCAATCAGACTCAATAAAAAAAATATTTTCATTCATTTATCTCAATGCAAAAATGTTACATTCGAACCAACAATTGAATGAATAAACAAATCTAACATATTTTAAGATTCTAATAAAATACAAGAATGTCCCCTGCTTGTTGCACATATCAACCTAGTTGTATTCACTCTCCATCGTGCGATCAACAACTATAAATTAAAACTTAGATATCGAGTTAAACACATCAAAATGCATGTAATCATTCATTCTTTTTAATGTAAAAGTCTAGATATCATGTGTCATTGGTACCATTGTTACCATCTCACTATACGGAAACACCTTCAACTTTTATTCTTTCGCTATTCAAAACCTACACTTCCTTCTGATCCACATTGTAATGCTTTTCAAGTGTTTCTTTCTTGCTATATATTTTGCACAAAACCCCACCGTCAAGTTGAAATACTGAATGAACTAAACGATTAGTCGGATGAAGAATTTTGAATTGTCAAACATGATGGAATTCATCCACTACGACTCTGTCTACTTTTATTATTGAGGGGTCATTTCGTGCGAAAGGGAAGAGGCAGAACTAAAAAACTCTATGTATCAGGATTAGTGATTACCAGAGTTTCTGTTCTTGACCCTTCTCTCAACCTTCAGATTCACCCCTTATTCGCCTATCGACCTAAGATCCCTACTCATATTCTAAAGGCAACCAACTTTCAATACTAGTTTTATATCTCCGTATCACTGATGGGAGACTATAGAACAATTATGAGATTAGACATTCTATTCTTTCTAATCAGTCGGAAGTGTCTGCATCAAAAACAAATACACTATTATTCGTAAAAAAATCTTCCTTTTCCTTTTTATTTATGAAAAAGACTGGAATGTAATTCAACTAAAAAACGCAAAAAAATAAAAATCAATTACAAGCAAATATCACACCAATTAGTTACTAAGAAAAATATACCTATAATATCAAGAGCAGGATGCGAAACTTCATCTTCATGCTCCTTCAATTCTTTATTCCCCAATTTCTCCTCCATCTTTCATGATTTCTCAATCCCCAATCTTTAACCAGCTTTCCACATTCAATTCAATTTCTTATTTTTCTACTCTATATCTAGTTATATGTGTGTGTGTGTGTACACATACACACACGATCAACTGTTAATAATGGTTGTTGACTCCAAATCCACCTACTCCAGCGGTTAATGAAATTGGTCAAATTCCATTAACATATTTTATATACCTTTTACGTTAAAACTCAATTAGTTTATGTATTGGTGAGTTTTGGTTGAGATTTGAGATTTAAGGTTGGGGTCAAGGAGAGGAAAGGAGGAGAAGAAAAAGAGTTGCTAGCTTTGGTTGAGATTTGAGATTTAAGGTTGGGGTCAAGGAGAAGAAAGAGAGTTGCGCGTATTATTATTATTATTATTATTATTATTATTATTATTATTATTATTATTATTATTATTATTATTGGTTTTTTGTTTCTCTTATATAGGAGATCGAATCGCTGAGACAGATTCAGATTCGAAGTGGATTTGAACTTCGTAACATGATAGAAAATGTGTGTGAAAACTGATTGATTTTTAGAAATAATTGAAAATACAATCTCAAAAGTGAATAATATGATGGGAGATAAATGATATAATCAACTACTCTACAAGGGGTACCTCTATGTAGGGGTGAGTAAGAAATCGAAATACCGACCGAATTGAAAACTTCACTTCGTTTCCATTTACTGGAAATTTGGTTTGGTTTTCGGTTAAAGATCCCAAAATTTTGGATTTTTCGGTTCGATACGATTTTTATATACTAATAACCGAAAAAACAAAATATAATTTAAAAATAAAAATAAAATATTTTATATTACTTCTTGTTATTTTGTATTAATTTGGTTTGTTTCGGTTAATTCAGTTCTAAACTTATTTTCGATTTGCTCCAATTTGAAATTTTATAAATATTTCGGATTTTAGTTTTTCGATTCGTTTGATTCGGTTCTTAACCTATCTTCGATTCGCTTTGATTTGCAATTTTATGTGATTTCGGTTTTCGATATTTTAAGTCTGGCTCAGTTTTGATCTAATCGATCAAATGTTCTCCCCTACCTCTATGGATCGAAAAATATTGCATTATACTAATTCCAATAGACTTCCTACCAAACTTTCTAAAACAATTCTTTCTATTTTTCAGACTCTCGATTTCTTTTATTTTATCACTCCCTACTTATATGAAAGTTTTATTATAAAAATTCCCTATTTTAATTTTATTAAAATAAGGAGCCAAATTTAACTCTTTACATGTAGAGATTTTGAAATCTTTTATTAGAAACTCAAACGTAGAGATTTTGAAATCTTTTATTAGAAACTCCAATTTTGAGGAGCCCCTTTAAAAATTAGTGCAAATTTTATTATTTTAGTCCATCCAAGAGAGAGAGTCTTAAGTACTTGGTCCAAAAAATGATAGACCGGTCAACATCAGTGCATATATATAGTTGGCCATAATGGAGGACTCTAACTTGAATTTTTTCAAGGCTTCAAGGACACAAAAGGCATAGCTCATGATAAAGCAAAAAGAAAGACAACTGCTTTTATCTTATAACCCTTGTCCTTATTTACCCAGCTCCTGTTGCTACCCTTATTAATTACCCATCCTTGGAAAAAGAAGACAAAAAACAAAAAAGAAAGAAAACACACACATACGAAAAAAAAAAAACTTAAAAATTTAAATAGATAGGCACAAGCATCCGTTCCAGAAATTTGTTTGGACATCGAAAATAAGTTTGGCCTTAAGTTGTTTTGGTGGTTGAGAATTATTGTCTCGATTCTCTCTTGTTCAAAGTATTTCGTCTTTTTTTGCCTGGTCGATGAAATGAAATTTTTGATAGACGGTAGAAACCACTATTCTTTATAATTCAAAGTCCCACGATAAAATAATTACTAGATAATACTTGTTGATGGACGATATTGTCCCGAATACCATGTGAGAAAACTTGGGTCCATCTATTTAGATAAACTGGTTTTAACTGAATCGACAAGCTAAACCGGCTCGATCTAAGATCCTAACATCAACAAAGTCAGATCAATCTCGACGTTGCCGACCTGAACGGTCCCCTCATCCAACCAAGACCACAGGAAAAGGTAACACAATCTGACTTCCTCGGCTGCCGCGCCACCCCGACTGTCGTGCCATTGACTGTTGAAAGTTAAATAATATAAGCTAGATTCATAAATGGATGTGACTTTTGATATAGTGTCCATTCATGAACATGTGTGTCCTTTCATATTTTGTGCCTTTACATGATTAGTTGTGTCTTTTCATTTTAATCCTATAAATAGCCATGTAAATTGTCATTTGTAAGTATGAGTTTTGTATGAGTTTTGTACAAGAGAGTTCATTTAATAATTGTGTGATTGAGAGAATAAACAAGAGTGTTTATATTTTTTCCGCTGCAATTTATTTTGAGCCCACATTTTCCAACAATTGACGTTCTCGGCTGAGCCACCCCGACTGTCGTGTCGAGGACCCACCTTTGACTGGCCGACCAGGACATGTGGCGATAGCATACGCGTTGCATGTTCATTTCAACATATGCCGACCTGGATGCCTGCCGCACAGGACTGCTTCATCCGATCAGAACATGCTCTTCCGACACGTTTATGGCGTATTTAGTTGAGCCCCTTCCAAGCAAGTCCGTTCTTGCCGACCTGGATGCCTGTCGCCCAGAATTGCTCCAGCCGATCAAAACGTGCTCTTTCGACACGCGTGCATGGTGTGCTTAGTTGAGCCCCTTCTGATCACGTTCTTGCCGACCTGAGCTTATGCCGAGCTGCATGTGCGCCGCCCAGGAGTGCTCCAACCGATCAGAACGTGCTTTTCTGACACGTGCATGGCGTGCTTAGTTGAGCCCCATCGGGTCATGTTTATGCCGACCTGGGCTTATGCCGAGTTGGATGTGCACTACCTAGCACTGCTCCATCCGATCAGAACGTACTCTTCCGACACGTGCATGGCCTGCTTAGTTGAGCCCCTTCCAGTTGCCAAGCTGGATGCGCGCCGCTCAGGACTGCTCCAATAGACCAGAACGTGTGCTTCAAACACGTGCATGGCGTGCTTCGTTAAGCCCCTTCCGATCACTCTTGGCGAACTAAATGGGGCGACCAAAAAAGTATTTCGAGACTACCTTGGCGAAGAAAATAGATAAGACCGGCACTAAGGCGGTGAAAATGTAATCAGAATTAGAGTATTTTGGGTTAACTTATTCCCTAAGAAATTTAACGATCAATGCGAAAGTGACAGTTATTGAATTAGTTTTAATGAGATCTATAAATAGCCTCTCAAAAAACGAGAGAAAGGAACCCAATTTTAAGAGAGAAAATGACATATAGAATTTTAAAAAGAGAAAATTTGTATCAAGAAATTAACACTTATAAAAGGATTCGCTCAAAATCAATTCGAACCAAATTTCATAAAATTTATACACCTTTTTTTCTACTCATTTTTTAATATATTTACTTGATGATCTCTGCATTTTACGTATTTAATTTGATTAAACTACTCGAAACTTAAATAATATTTTCCAAAATAAAGTGGTCAGTAGATTAAACTGAACTCACTCAAATCAGTTATATATGTCATATTTTGCTTATTAGTTCAAAACACAAATTTTGTCAGCTTTGTTACATCTCAAAAGTAAATAATTAGTACTTAATAATTATATTTCATTGCGTAAACTTTCGAACTTGGACAACTTTGAAATAAAGATTTTTAAAATAGAAATTGAGAAATTAATTGCTTAAAAGAAATACAGTCGACTTCAGTTGCTTTTGAGAGAATTCTTAATCGTATTAGAGCAAAAATTAGAATAAAGAAGCAGATGCTCCTCCTTCAGATAAGTATGCACCATTATTTTGATACTCAAACATCATTCGAATTAATTAACACGGCGGCCCCTCTCGCTCCATAAAGCAATCCAATTATTTTCTCATACCCAACGAAAAAACACACTATAATATTCCACTCTCTCTTTTTCGTCAATCTTTCTTTCCCTAGTCCCCATGCATCATCATCCCACCAAAACCCAAAAATAAAAAATATAATAATATAAAAGAAAAAATGAAAAAAGGGCAAAACAAAACACACACACACACACACTGGGGTCTTCCTACACATTTAGCACTATCTTCCTCTTCTGCTGCACATGAGATGCAAGTTCCAATGGAGATTCTTCTCCACCACCTCATCTTCTTGATTCTGCCCATATTTCTATTTTCCTCTGTAATAATGGAGCCAATATTAGCCTCTACTGATCCTCTCTCTTATGCCCTCTTGAGCTTAAAATCTGAACTTGCTGATAATTCCAACTCCTTACAAGATTGGTTCTTGCCTTCTGGGTTTCAACCCTCCTCCCAAATTTACGCGTGTTCTTGGACTGGAGTGAAATGCACTCAAAATTCCTCAAAAATAATCACCTTAGACCTGTCAAACAAGAGTCTTGGGGGATCATTATCAGGATTCAAGCACTTTAATCTCTTTCTTGATCTTGTTGATCTCAATTTAAGCCATAACTCATTCTCAAATCAACTCCCTGCTGGTATTTTCAACCTTACAAGCCTCAAAACATTGGATATCAGCAGGAATAATTTTTCTGGTCATTTTCCAAGTGGGATTTCAAATCTCCGAAATCTTGTTGTTCTTGATGCTTTTAGCAACAGCTTCTCAGGACTTTTACCAGCTGATGTTTCAAAAATTGAGTCTTTGAAAATTCTCAATTTCGCTGGGAGTTATTTCAGTGGGCCAATCCCATCAGATTATGGCTTTTTTAAAGCTATTGAGTTTATTCACTTAGCTGGGAATTTTCTAAGTGGCAAATTACCCTCTGAGCTTGGACAGCTTAAGACACTGTCTCACATGGAGATTGGTTATAATTCATATGAAGGTGAAATCCCCTGGCAATTTGGTAATATGAGTGAGCTTCAGTATCTTGATATTGCTGATGCCAATATTTCAGGCCCAATCCCAAAAGAGCTCAGCAATCTCACAAAGCTGGAATCACTTTTTTTATTCCGGAATCTGCTTATTGGGAAAATCCCAGTGGAGTTCAGCTCAATCTTGACACTCAGGAGCTTGGATCTTTCAGACAACCTTATTTCCGGTCCAATCCCAGACAGCTTTTCAGAGTTGAAAAATCTAAGGTTGCTGAGTTTGATGTACAATGACCTTTCTGGCCCTGTGCCTCAAGGTATTGCTAAGCTTCCACTTCTTGATACTCTGCTTATTTGGAACAATTACTTTACTGGCTCACTTCCTGAGGACTTAGGTAGATTTTGTAAACTCAAACATTTGGATGTCTCAACAAATTATTTTGTTGGTATTATCCCACATGATATATGTTCTGGAGGGGAGTTAGAAAAATTGATCTTGTTTTCTAATAATTTCACCGGTGGCCTTTTTCCATCTCTCTCCAATTGTTCATCCCTCGTTCGCCTCCGGGTCGAGGATAATTCATTTTCTGGTGATGTATCGCTGAAGTTTGGCAATTTACCATATATTTCGTATGTGGACTTGTCAAGAAACAGATTTGTAGGAGGAGTTTCATCTGATATTGATCAAGCTTTCATGCTCGAGTATTTCAACGTGTCTTATAATCCCGGACTCGGCGGGATTTTGCCGGTGAAGTTATGGTCGTTGCCGAATCTCAAGAATCTTTCGATGGCTTCGTGTGGCGTATCGGCTAATATACCTCCGTTCGAGGACTGCAAGTCTATTTCTGTTATCGAGTTGAGAGCGAACAGCTTATCGGGACCCATCCCAGAGAGCGTGTCCAACTGTAAGCACCTTTCGGTAATGGACTTAGCGAATAATAATCTGAGTGGTCCGATTCCGGAAAAACTAGGAAGCTCTTTGAGCTTGAGACTTGTTAACGTGTCCTATAACAACATCTCGGGTTCAATTCCTTCGAATAGGGCTTTCGAAGCGATGGAGCAAAGCGCGTTTTTGGGTAATCCGAACCTCTGTGGGGCCCCTTTAAGTCCCTGTCCTCATGAAAATGGGATTTCGAATGGATTCGAATTAGGAAGCCGGAGAACGCAAAAATTAGCGTGGGTTCTCATATTATGTGCCGTCGTGGTTTTGTTCATCGTGGCCGCGGTTTTCGGGATCATGTACTTCAAAAGAGGAAGCAAAGGGCATTGGAAAATGGTTGCCTTTAACGGGCTTCCTCAGTTCACTGCGAAGGATGTTTTGAGGAGCTTTGATTACGAGGCATTGCCAGATTCGATTGGGAAAGTGGTTTTGCCGACGGGGATTACAGTCTCGGCGAAGAAGATCGAATGGGAATTAAAAGAAATGAAAGTTATGTTGCGGAATTTGACGAGGATAGGAAACGTGAGGCACGAGAACTTGACGAGGTTGCTCGGGGTTTGTTACAATAACAACCTTGCTTATTTGTTGTATGATTATCTGCCGAATGGGAATTTAGGGGAAAAGATCGGGACGAAAAGAGATTGGGAAAGTAAGTGTAAGTTGTTGGTTAAGGTTGCGAGGGCACTTTGCTTTCTTCATCACGAATGTTATCCGGCTATTCCGCACGGGAATCTGAAGTCGAGCAGTGTTCTTTTCGATGAAAATATGGAGCCACATCTGTCTGAATATGGACTCAGTTCGATCGTTGAATCGAGTAATAGTCGACTACCAGGAAAGATCAGAAACGAGATGGGTAAATTCTCGACTTAGTTCTGAATATATATTTGTAGCCATATAACTAACACTTATTACGTTTGTTTTTTCTTTGCCAATAAATGCTGCAATTTTGGTGCATTTGCACGTTTCTGAAGAATCTCGTATATTCCATTATTACTTAGAGATCGGATGTCTTTGAATTTTAATTCCTCCCTTTTCTTCTTTGTTCACGCAAAGCTATCGTTCATCCCAATTTATCAAAAGTATAATTTTGGACAGGTGGATTCGGAACATCCATAACGGACGAAGTTTGCACGGACGTATACAATTTCGGGAAACTCATTCTGGAGGTCGTAACAAACGGCCGGCTTGCAAATGCATCGGAGATCACTCAGAAAGAGGATAGCCTCCTCCTCATAAGAGAAGTTGCTCGTGAGAATAGCATTGATCAAGAGGACTTGAAATCGGTTATTGAAGTTGCTTTACTTTGCACGAGAAGTAGGCCGTCGATGCAAGTTGCGCTAAAGTTGCTGTCGGGGCTGAAGTCGATAACAAATGGAACGGGCGCAAATTAGGTTTGCTGTGTTTAGCTTTTCTACTAGCAAGAAAGAGTGGATTTTGTGCTGGGTTGATGCATGTGTGAAAGAACAATTTATTGTAAAATAGAGGAATATAAGTTATTTCCATCTGTAAAATATTGGTTGGCGTATAAGCATTTAAGAGAATGTTTTCTTCTGCTATTTTGTCATGTATGTGAGAGACAAGGGTGTGTGAATTTTTGTACCCAATTTTGATAATCAGTAAGCATTGAATGGAAAATATGAAGTGAGTTTTGACAATGGATTGAAATTTCTTAAACAGAGAATAAGCTTCAGATTTCAGTTTTAAGCATAATTATTAATTTCCGAGTTTAAGACGGGTTTGGTCTATGTTTCGGGATTTTCTGGCATCAACTATAAAACGGGTTTAAGGGTCAAGGTAAGGGTTACAAAACCTCATATTTTACCCAGAAGAATCAAACTTTGAAGAGGGACTCGAAGACTGTAAATTGGAGAAACGGGCAAGAGGCGACTCAGCTATTGAGTTTTGTACCGAATACTCGTCCAATCATATGGTGCAAAACATTTTCCTACCTACGAATTTATTCCTAAGTTGATGCCAAAATAGATGAACGAAAACAAGTATATCAAGTAGAGATGATGTAAAAAAGGCAAAGGAGAATTTACATAAATTTTGAGTTCTCGATCAGAATATGAGTTAGTTTTTCTCTCTTGCTTCGTCTTTCTAAAATTGACAACATCTGTTTTGTGTTTGAATTTGCTATTTATAGTATGCACAAGTGTGGGCTATAATCATGACTTACTGTGTGTCTATCTATGACGGCGGGCAACATCCGTGTTGAGCAATTGGAAACGGGTCTGCTTTTAAGGAAAAAATCTCCCTTTCTTCATTCATTCCTTTAAATTCATGGCTTCTAGAATTTCGCCTCTTTTTTCAACTACCAAGTGCGTGGCTTTCAAATATAGTAGTGGCAAGCATGATCTTATTCCAGTGTATAGTTAGACTAACTATTTTAGTTATAATAGTTATAATTTTATTTAGAGAATTAAATAACGAAGGTTGAATAAATAACATAAGAATAAAAAAAGATAAATATATATAGAGAAAGAAAGGGATGAGAATGATTCCAACATAATGATTTCAGTTGATAACTCTTTCATTTATGATAAATAATTTTTATTAATTTTTTATCCTATAAAGTATCGCAAAAGTCATCTAGTATCCATGATCAGAAGATGCATATTCGTAGGCTCAATAATCCGCCTCACACGTTAGGTCAGTTTCACATAAAAAAAGTTGAAAATAGTTCTTAAAAATAAATACTTCCATTACAATTACACTCTTGTACAACATCTATGTCTTTATCTTGTTGCCTAAATATTGTCATCTCCACTTTTATGTCGATTTAATATTCGCAATGACATGTAAAACGGCAATCAAATGCTTATGGTTTCAAATCAAGATACAAACTAGTAAGATTCAATATTAACAACAACAAAAAAAATAAATACTTCAATATCATAAATAAAGAGTTGTCAATCTATTTCAATGTCCAAAATCAAAGCAATTAGACGGATATGATTATAACAAAATACATATTCGTATTTGTATAACACATAATTAAACTAAACAATGTACGAAAAGAGAGGGGGAGAATCATGTCGAACAGTGATGACTCGTGTGGTCTCCATTATATTCTCTCGTGGATGGTAGGGTGTCGCTCCTCATTTCTCCGGCTCTCAATCTCCTCTAATATGGTCTCTTATATATGATATATTTATGTTTTGGACGTGTAAGGTATTTATAGGAATCCAAAATTTTAACTTTGACCTAAAATCGAGTTTTAAATAATTCTGATGCGCTGCACCGACTATTTTCTTGGGTGCCAGGTCGGGTGCCCATCTTTGTTTCTCATTCTTTCACACCTGACCTCAGCTTGAGTGCCACCTCGGGTCTCCTAATCGATCCACTGTCTATCACATCCGACCTCAGGTCGGGTGTCACCTCGGGTGTAGGTTCTGTCTATCTTTTGTCCATTAAACCCTTAAAACACGTAATTTTACATGTGAACATTAAACGTATAATCTTCATGTGATTTTCGTTGTTTTCTTGATTTTTTGGAAAATTCACGTTTTTCTCTTTTTTGTTATTTTTATAGTAAAATAATTGATTTTTTTAGCCTATTTAGAGCGAGAGCGTTGGCAAACCCAAGTTATGCAACCAACAGATACACAAGAATGAAACAAAAAAAAAAATAAGTCAAAATGGAAGTGAAAAGAGGACCACCCGACTCCTATACAGGTGCACCTGAAGTGGCACCCAATCAAGGTCAGGTGTGGCATGAACCTGAGTATAGAAGCGACGACCCAAGCTCAAACCTAAGTCTTCGGTTGGGTATGGGTCGAGTGAATCAAGACCATAGTCACAAAATAAGGATACATGTTTTATTCGAAACTACTATTAATTTGGAATTGGGGTTTTATTCGTGAGTACAAAAAATAGAAAATATCGTGGCATCAACCAAATTTGAAGAATTATTTGGTAATAAATCGGTTTTACTAGGTTGATAATTCATAATTTCTTTCTTTATTTAATTATCTCAAATTGAAATATAACAATTATTAATAATTAGAGTATATCATTTTGATTTTAATTATTATTTGAATACTAAATTTATTTATTTATTTATTTCAATAAATTATCTCAAGTTGTTATTGTACAAAATGTAAAATTATTGTTGTAGATTGTGTATTATTCTTTTATTGGACTAGTCAAAAGTCATTACATTTGGTTATAATTATTTTTTCTAATATTATATTAAATGAATAAGATTTAATCATACCAATTTTTTCAAATCATAATTTTGTTTCGCCCATTAATGATGTAAACATCTCTTCCATGCTAAATTTTCTCCCTTCATCTTCTACCCCCTTCGAATATGTGAACAGTTGTTGGTCGATGAGATGTGTTGCTTCAGTAATGTCAGGATTTCTTTGAGCCAAGAGTTTCACATCTTCAACTGGATCTTCCATGGGGACTTCACTTTCTTGGCAAAAGGTGTTTTCACACTTTAAGATATCACCATGTATATATTTCTACTTATGGCCGCCGTATGTGCTGCAAAAATATGTCATTTTTTCATTATCTTTTACCATTGCTTCTTTCTTCCAAATGAGATGTCCTGACAGCTAATGATATTCATTTACCGCCATTTTTTCTAACAATGTTCGTAGCATCAATAGAGTTTCATGCAAATAATGAACCTCTCGATGTATCATCCACGATCATCTTCTTTTGTGCACTTAGCCCATTATAAAAATAACAGGCTTGTTGATCGTTGGAAAAGTCGTGTTAGAAGTATTTTCTCTATTATGAATGAATAGGATTATAAAGCAATAAAAAGATTAGGGTTACAGATTTCTTATCTCAAAGACCATATATATATAGTATTGAGATAATACACCAAAGTTGGGCTTAAGGCCTAAAACTGGTCAGCGAGACCCCCGTACAACACGCCGAAGCGAGAGATTCAAGACATATCAACAAATCTCCACCTTGACTTGAATCTTCCTTGCAGATGCATCATCACAATGCCAGATGAACAGACTCCTTCTTTCTGCCTCAGATTTGCCATCCTTGGGCAACTAATAGCTTTTGACGTTTAGCAAGTTCGGACAATGTCAAAACTTACTATGTGCGATCGGCTTGGTGAACATGTCAGCAGGATTATTAGAAGTACCTACTTTCATCACCTTGATTCTCTGCTCATTCCTTAGATTATGATACCTCACATCAATATGTTTGGTCCTCTCATGATGGACCTGATCCTTGGTCAAACAGATTGCACTCAAATTGTCACAAAACACAATAACTTGATCATGATGTAGACCAAGATCACCTACAATCCCTTTCAACCAAATTTCCTCTTTAACAGCTTCCATCAGTGCCATATATTCTGCTTCAGTTGTAGACAGAGTAACTGTAGCCTGTAGAGTTGCCTTCCAACTAACAACAGAACCACTAAGAGTGAAGACATATCCAGTCATAGATCTTCTACTATCAACATCTCCAGCATAGTCAGAGTCAGAATAACAAGTCACAGAACCGTGAACATCACCTCCGTACAAGAGAACAACATCAGACGTACCTCTAAAATAACTAAAAATCCTCTTCACAGCTTGCCAATCCTCCTTTCCAAGTCGTCCCATGAACCTGCTGACAACACTCATAGCATGTGCAAGATCTGGTCTAGTGCAGACCATAACATACATCAAACTCCCTACTACATTAGAGTATGGGAATCAAGACATGTACATCTGCTCGACTTTAGATTTCGGTGTATAATCAGCGGGTAAATGAATATTTGTAGCACTTGGGTATCAATAGGCTTGGTGGTAGACATGCCAAATCTAGACAAGATCTTCTGAATGTAACTCTTCTGTGATATGAAGAGCTTCTTCTTTTCTCTTTCCCTATATATCTCCATGCCCAGAATCTTCTATTCATCAGAATATCAGACTTGGACTTTGAAGCAATGATCATATCATCCACATACAGAACGAGATAGATCATGGAACCATCATCAGATTTGTTGTGATATACACAACAATCATGTGGACTCCTATTGTATCCCAACTGGATCATGTAACTATCAAACCTCTTATACCACTGCCTTGGAGACTGCTTTAGCCCATATAAGGACCTCTTCAACTTGCAAACATAATCTTCCTTCCTCGGAGCCTGGAACCCCTCTGTTTGAGTCATGTAGATATCGTCTTCGAACATTCCATGTAGAAAAGTTATCTTCACATCCAATTGCTCAAGTTCTAAATCCTGCTGTGCAACCATTGCTAGTAACACTCTAATGGAAGTGTGTCTGACAACTGGTGAGAATATCTCATTATAGTCAACCCCCTCCTTCTGTGTGAACCCTCTTGCAACTAGTCGAGCCTTGTATCTCACACCCTCACCAGATGTGGTTTCTTACTTATTCTTGAATATCCATTTGCAAGTAACAATCTTCCTCCCCTTTGGCCATTTGACCATCTCCCAAGTCAGATTCTTGTCAAGTGATTCCATCTCTTCTCTCATTGCAGTGAGCCATTGAGCCGACTCACTACCTGAAACAGCCTCTTTGTATGTGAATGGTTCACCTACAGATGGTCTTCCTCTTCCACCTCGTCAACGACTTGTAATGCATAAGTCACCATATTCTCAAAACCGTATCGCATAGGAGGCTACACGCCTGTTCTCCTAGCTCTATCAACAACTATGCTTGTCTGGCGATCTTCTGGATGAACATTTGAACTTGTACTTTCAGTAGTAGTATGTTGGTCTTCTCCACCTTGGAGTTGTGATTTACTCTCATCGAGAGTGACTTGCAGCTCCACCTATTTATCAACACTATTACAATTTTCTACACCAATGGACTTCACAGCTGGGTTAAACTGTTATCAAGAGCTTGGTCGATTCGATCAGGGTATTTCCGCACCGTTAGGGTTTCTTTTATTGCCGACCGAGAATGTCTGGTTTCAACGTAAAGGTTGACAAATTCACCGGGAGAAATAGTTTTGGATTATGACAGATCAAGATGCGATCTCTGCTGAAGCAGCAGGGTCTGTGGGCGCCGCTATCACGAAAACCTAAATCTAAAGATGCAGATGAAGAAGAGTGGAATACCCGAGAACAAAAGTCTCACTCGACTATTATGCTATGTTTGCCTGACGATGTTTCATCGAGGTTGCTGATCAGGAAACTGTCGCTGCTCTCTGGTTGAAGTTAGAGAGTCTCTACATGACAAAGTCTCTAACCAACAAGTTGCTCTTGAAGCAACGTCTTTTCCGTTTACGCATGCAGGAAGGTACTCCCCTTCGTGATCATCTAGATAAATTAAACAAAATTTTACTATATTTGCATAATATTGATGTTAAAGTAGAAGATGAGGACACTGCTTTAATTCTGTTAGTATCTTTGCCTGAATCGTATGAGAATTTTCTTGAAACATTTATTACTGGGAAAGATACTGTCTCTGGAAGATGTTTGATCTGCCCTCTACAGCAGAGAAGACCGTCAACAGGCAAGTGACTCTGCCACAGAAAATCAGGCATCGGGGCTGTTTGTCACAGGTAAAGAAGGGAGATTTGGGAAGAAAACCGGGAAGCCGAATCAGAAAGGTTCAAAAGGTCCTAAACCCAAAGACATCTACAGTTACTGTAAAGAACCAGGGCACTGGAAGAATGATTGTCCTAAAAAGAAGAGGAATCATGAGAGGAAAGGGGGTGCCAGCGGTTCTGCAGCTGTGGCAGAAACTGATACGAGTTCTGAAGAAGATCTGGCTTCGGTTGCAGCTGGACAGTCTCATCGTAATGATGTGTGGGTTCTTGATTCTGGGGCATTGATCGAGGATTTCTTAGCACTCTAAGAAACCGTCTCTGCAATAGTACGGAGTCGATTGTAGAGCGATAAGTTTTCCCGAGTTGTGTCTCTCGAGGATAGATGTAATCGGCGATCGGTGTTTTCTTACTTAATCTCTTGTTAATCTTACTTAAACTAATCTACACTAGGGAAGCAATAAGTCATTGATTTGGGTTTGAGTTTTTAATACCAAAGCATGAATTGAAATGAAAACTTGAGAACACTAATTAAAGCAAAGGACAATTACAATTAAAAGCTTAATTGAAAATAACTAATTTTTGAAGATTAATTAAGCTCTAATTAAAAAATCCTAAATTACTTAATCAAGATAACCAAATTAAAGAAAGCTTGTAAGTTGAAAGAGAAATGGAGGGGGAAAACAAAGCTTGAACATTTAAAGAGGTCAAATGAAATTTAATAAGAAAAAGTCAAGTTTATCAAAAAGGGAAGTTTCATACAACTTTCAAGACCAATAACTTATCTAACTAAAAAGAGTAAAAAGCTTGAAAAGGAGCTTCAATGGAGTTTTTGCTAAGGAAGAAAACCAAGCTAAGAATCGAAATGGAATTTGAAAAGCAAGAACAACAACATAACATAAAATCTAAGAAAAAACAACACAAGAACAAATAAACCAACACAAGAACAACACAATTTAAGAAGGAAAGTTTACTACCAATAGTTCTCCAAAGAAATGCTTCAAGTCTAGCTTACAATCTTCAGACATCAAGAACAACTTCAACAAAATAAATCCACAAATGAAGGAGATGTCACCTTTTCCTACACTTGCTAAGAACAACTCACTAACTAAAACTAAACTAAACTAAACTAAGGATTGAACTAGGGTTTAAAGCTTGAAAAGCTATAGAATAGTCAAAGTTGGATTGGTGGAGATTGAACAAATACAAAACCACCAAGGGAGGATTAGGTTGTGGAGAAAAGGGCTGGGCTATTTATATAAAAATGCAGGGGCAAAATCGTCAAAACGGGTCAAAAACCACAAAAATTCCTGCATTTCAGTCGATCGACTGAAAGCTATCGATCGACTGCTTCGTCTTCAAATGCCAAATTCACTATTTCACACTCAATTTGGCATGGTTCAGTCGATCAACTGAACGTCCGTCGATCGAGTGCATGCCAGTCGATCGACTGACATGGCTGCTCCCAGCTCGATTTTTCTCGTTTCCCCTCTAGTCGTCCGTCAGTTGTCGTTCCTTGCATGCGCTATATTCCTTTGCTTGTCTTCACTTTTCTGTTCCACAGTGAGTCAAATGTAATGCCCAAACGTGCGTGGGTCCCGCTTGGTCATCCTACGGCAAAAAATATAAAAAACGAGTGAAACACTACAAAAACATAATAAAAACCGCGCAAATAATACAAAGACCTAAAACTAACAAAAACAGCCTAATCGACTCCTGACACCCATAAATGTAAGCAAAACGCATGCAAACACGACACAAAAAGGTAACAAAAACACGTACAAAAATGTGCAAATCAACCACCCCACACTTAGAATGATTGCTTGTCCTCAAACAAACTAAATCTAGAATTACAAAACTACCCCTGGATGATTCTAAACTAATGCACAAAAACCTAATTCGAGATGTCGTATGCTACAATGCTTGTTAGCTTGGCTAAAAGGATGACAATGATGCCTTAACAAAGAAAGTTTAGATCGACTCCCGAACCTAAAAGTACTAGGTAACCCTCCAAGTCGGTCCCCTCGTCCTTGCCCCGGCTAAGGTCTATCCACGGTCGAACCGTTAATCGGCTCCCTACTAGCCTCAATCATGTACAAATCTCTTTGACAAACAAAATCTAAAAAGGAAAGAAAAATAAATGTGCAAGGGGTGCACGTTTATTATGTAAGAAACTCAAGGATTTATATTGTATCCTTGTTTATTCATCATCATCATTTTTTTTGGGTACCTGTTTTGCATGTAATTGTTGTATTTTTCCTCGTGTTTTTAGTTAGGGTTTAGCGTCGTGTCTAGTACTTTTGAGTCGTTTCTCGTTAGGTTTTATGACTTTTCTCGTTTATTTTCTTTTTGGCTTTAAGAGTATAATATGTGAGATGTTTGTGCTATTTTTGGGTTTTTAAGCTCAATTTCTTGTTTTGTAGGTGAATAAAAGGATTATATTCGCTCGGTGGACGAATTGGATCGGAAAATGAGAAATTAGACCCGAAAGCATCCAGGATCGACTGCAAAGCCAGAAATTGACTGCCGGATCGACTGAGAAGCCCCCAAATCGACTGCCGGACAGAGACCAACGTCGTGCAGCAGAGCAGTCGATTGACTGCCCTTCAGTCAATTGACTGAGCAGTTGATCGACACCCCCTGCAGTCAATCGACTGCAACGCTGAAGGCTGCGGGATTTTTGGTGTTTTTGATGTTTTTGCCCCTACAAACAACTATATAAAGCCCACACCTTGCACCATTGAAAAGACAACTGCCCTCCCGACCCAAGCTAGGGTTTGGGATCAAAATTACTCTCAAGCTCTTGGATAATCTTCTCTCTTAGGTTTTAGATTTAGTTTCAAGCTTTGATGTAATTTCTTTTCCTAGTTTTAGATTTACTTTCATGCTTGGCCTTTGGTTTGTAAGCCTAAGAAGAATCCAAATACTCATTTGGATTGTTACTTTTGATGCAAATTACATTCAATCTTTGTTTCATTTCTTAATTCAAGTAAGCTTCCTTTCAATTCCATGTTTTGTGCTTTATTTCCATGCTTTGTTCTTCATTTCCATGCTTGCTCTTCATGTTATGCTTTTTGTCTTAGCACCTTGAACTCAAGTTAGATCTTAAGAATTGAACATGGAATCTATATGAGTGACACATCTAGATCATAAATCGAGTCTTAGATCGTCTTGATTTCAAGTTTTCATATGCTTTATTTGCAATTTTATTTTCATGCATAGTTTTAGGTTAAGTCTTAGATCTACTCTTGGTTGCTTATTATTTTTCATAAAGTTTTAAACATTCCCTTCCATTTGCATTGCTTTATCCATTCATGCTTTTAATTTTCGCTAATTTGTATTATTTAAGTTTTTATGCATTGTTGTACCTTGTGCTTGCATGCTTGTACTTGGTGAAACATTGCTTGTTTTTGCTTATTTCCTTTACTTGCTTGCATTTCCGTTGAGGCATACGACGAGGCACCCGACCAACTTGCATTTTCAATTCCTAGCTTAGTTTAGTTAGGTTAATTGCTTTATTTACATTTTCCTTTATTTTTCCAAGCTTGAAACACATTGAAACCTTCAATTGAATCGATTTCCGATAAAACCGAGCCATGAACCCGATGATATATTCATCACCACTAAAACTCTACTTGGGTACCCAAGTAGATAAGGTACTTATGTAAAAGATATATATAAAGAGAAATCAACGACTCCGATCACTCGTTGCTACTAGCAACTTACAATATTTTTGATCGAGCACGTGGAGCAATTGACGACTCCAAAATATAAAACAAAATTTATACAGAGAGTGTTCGATGACGAGGCTAGTTGAGGTACTAGTTCTAAATGAGCACAAGGATAGCACGAAGCTAAAGCCGAACAAAGTTCCCAATGGGTTAAGCCACCTAAGTCCACTACATCCGATCGACAATCTAAACTCCCTAACCAAATCATCAAAACTGCGTCACTTCGCCAAGGATCCAAGCAAATATAGCACCCACGCTACTCAAATTATCACAAGCAAGCATGCAACAACTTACAATCCTAAAATGAGCCCTAACCACCCCACACCTAAAACCTAGCAATGTCCTCATTGCATATTTAGTTAAGAAAAACGGTAAAAAGCGTAGGGAAAAGAGAATGCCCCTATTTCCAAGCTTGTGTCGACATGGTTGTGCATAAGTCCTCTCCGGGAGTCGAGGCAAGCTATCTACAAGGAATAAACGAACGAGGGTTGCAAAGAACAAGTTATGTACAAAATGTAAAAATCTTTTTGTGATTTTTGAAATATTTACTTTGTTTGGATTATATATATATATATTTATTTATTTATATTTTATAGAAAGGGGAGGGGAATTTTTTTTTTTTATTTTATTACACTATATACAAAAACACTAAAAATACTTTTGTATTATTATTATTTTTTTATTTTGGATTTTTCAAGAGTTATAAAAGAAATAAAAGAACATAATCGAGTCAAATAAAACAAACAAAAATATCGGGCAAAATTTATGAAAACAAAATATAAAGGATAATAGGAGAATCAGTGACGTCTCCTACATCGGGGTTGGAGGTTTGCGTCTTCGTCCTCTTCTTCTTCGTCCTCCTCCTCTTCTTCTTAATTTCCATCTCCTTCTCCCTCGTCCTCCTCTTCTTCCTCCTCGTCCCGACATAAAAGACTCTCCATCAAGATGAGGCGGCTATGGAGGGCTCAATGGGCATGGTCGTTCCTAGCTTCTCCCTCTCTTAACTCCGCCATACCAGCGTCGAGCCGGTCGAAATGTGCAAATACTTGGTGTTGGAACTCGTGCAAACCTATGTCGGGGCCCGGGCCGGTGCTCGGGCCTCCGTAATGCGGGATTGCCGCATGATTCGTACTCACATCGAACGGCGTGCCCAAACCGGTGTTCGGGGCTTCATCGAGCTTGACGCCGTCGTTGTGTCACCGTGCATACTCTTCTCCCTCCTCGTTTACCTCTTCCTTGTGGCCGCAGTGGCCGGGGCGTCGTGGGTTCGTCGGGCGCTTGGGCATCTTCAACACCAACTCCAATGGCTCGATCCTTTCAAGATTAGCCGCCTCGGGATCGAACCCGATGTGACGGGCCAACAAGGTGATCATGGGACCCATCCCGACCCTAGCAACACTCGCGCCCCTTGATTTTCGAATCCCTAGAATCCCGACACGGAGAAAAGGAACAATCCTGAACCGATGCCCGCTTGCAGACACCAAAGCATGTAAACCTCGTCTTGGGTGAGATTAGTGCTCTCGTGTTTGCCCATCAAAATGTGGGCGAAGAACTTGTAAGCACCCAACAAGGCGACGTCGGATATTGTCGAGGCTTGGAATTGTGAAGTACCACGTCCGCCCGTGATACTCTCCAAAAGGGATTCAAAACAAACTCACAAGGTGTCACGCCCCGACGGCGCCAAGGTGTGACTATTCGATAATAATAACATAATTCGTTCAATAGCATAGATAATGTCGGCTATGTCGGTAACCAACAAACTTGTCGGATATTCACCTGATTAAATATCTTACATATTATTGAATAATTAGGAGTACTTAAAGTCTGCAGCGGAAATAAATCTCAAATGAGTATCTTATTTATTACAATTCATAATTCCCCAACACGGGGTCTTCAAATATTACTCCTCGTGGTCCTCCACCTCGGTGCAAGCGTTATCGACGTCTGGTTTTGGTTTAAAAAATAAAAGTAGGTGGAGTGAGACAAAAATCTCAGTGAGCGGGTGATGGTGTGCAAGTGTGGCTTCATTTGGAGTTGAGTACAAACATTTGTAATTGGGAAATATTCTTATAAAATTTAATGGAAGAGTTATAAAACCTTAGAAATTTATAAAGTTTACTAAGTTTAAATATTCTAAAAACTAAACACCAATGTTAAGTCCTAAAGGTATATAATTTAAGAAATATCCTAAAATATATTAAATGTTCTAAGAATAATAGTAATAATAAATATTAACAATTGCCATAAGACCAAGTAAATTATGAGGATTGATAAAATACTTTTCTTAATTTAATGAGTAATATATATCAGACATGTTAAAATACTACATAAGTTTGTATACATAATGCAAATATTACCTTTTACTTATGACAAAAGATCATTACCGGCATAATAAACCCAATAAGATTACTTATTGGAGAGGTACGTTGGAGCATGTGCATCATGTTGACATACTGTAAATATATCATTACCAGCCATCTTTCCCTTCTGACACATAGAGATATTGGAAGATAATATCGTAGAAATATATCATGATAAGTTTTAAACCAATGAGGCGTCATTTCTGTGTGCAACGTTATAGAAGGAATACAGGCTTTTCTCATTCTTACCGTTCATACTCCTGACATAGATATTATAGAAGATATATCAGCCAAACTTTATTGAGAAAATATTTTGTCCAGCACGCAGCCGCAATTTCAACCAATGATAGACAATCCACTTCCACACTCAATCCCTCTGACAAGACCAGTCCCCACACACGCAAACTCTTCACCCTTACCCATACAATCAACAAACTCATCA
>BMAC01000471.1:712590-743950 GCA_014905375.1 Phtheirospermum japonicum
GCGATTTGGACGTTTAATGTGAAGTTGATTGTGTTTGAGAGCTAGTCTTTCGGGGACGTACGCTCGACGAGTGAATACATAGAGTTTAGTCGCGTGGATTTACACTCACCGTTTGGTCATTATTAAATGATTGCATCGAACTTATATTCTTTTACATTTATTTATTTTGAACAAATCATGCATCAAGAAAAAAAAGAAAATCAATATGAATGTAATATAAGATAAATAACAAGACGTTTATTGAATTTAATTAATATATAGATAAAAATACAATTTATCAATTTTACAGGATCTCACACAAGGGCTCTCATCCCACACCTCTTGACAAACCAAACCGAGCACCGCTCGGAGCACCTCTTGAGTGATTACTTGCTCGATCCTCCTGATTCTAACAGTGAATTTCGAGGCCACCTGGCCTTGGTAGGTGTTGAAAAACTCGAGCATCAGCTCCCGGTAAGCTGGTGCTCGGAGGGAGGCGAATTGGCGGCCGCTCAAGGTATCGACGTAGTGGAGCATCCGTGCCCCAGATCCCTGGTAATCCCTGTTGGCCACATACTCATTTAGGCGCTCAAGGTTTACAAAATGTGGGTGGCCGAACTTTCATTGGGAGAGATTTTGAAAGAGTTCCCCCTTGGTTTCGTCATAAATCGGAAAGAGGGCACCGTAGATGTTGGCGATGTTGGGGCAGATGTTCGGGTAGATAGGATCGTTATCGTCACCGAATTGGTAGGCCATAGAAATGTGTGAAAGAATAGGCAAGGAGAATACGAGAATCGAGTTTAAGGAAGCGAAGGGAATGGATAAAAAGTGAAAACGAGGGAGTTTTAATCAAAATAGTTCATTGGGGCATTTTATCGAACACGTGGTGGGCAAGATTTTCACTAAGGAATTTTGAGGAAATTAGAACAAGATTCTACCCAAAACCCAACCAATTCACAAATATGAACGTCAAGGATTATGGTTCTAGCAATTTCTTTGATGATTGGTTCGAAATCGAAATTGGAACCGAATTGTAACTCCCACCTCTTTTGTCGAAATCTGAAGAAATTGAGGAAAAAAAGGAACGGGTAATAGGATTTCTATGTACTTAAGTGAAAAGAGGAAGATGATTTCTGGAAAATATCGAATTTGAGACGATCGACTGATTTATTTTTATTTCCCTCTCTTTGTTTTTTCATTTCGATCTCACTCTCTCCCTTTTTTCCTTCTTTTTTTCTTCATTTTGTTTCGTCCATATGCCCTTTTAAAAAGAGGCCACGTCAGAGGGTCAGTCGATCGACTGATCTTGCAAAATTTTGGAGCCTTCTGTTTCGCAGTCGATTTGGCGCCATTCCGGTCAATCATGCAGTCGATCGACTGTAGTCTATTGACTGGTCCTTAGTCGATCGACTACTCTTGCAAAATTCCTGAGCCTACTGTTTCGCATAAGATTTGGCTCAATTCCAGTCGATCGACTACCATCTAATCGATAGACTGGTATGCAGTCGATCGACTGCAATGCTGCAACCAATCTTCCATTTTTGATTTCCTTCGTTCCCAAACCCCATGATTGCTCCTACATAAACCAAAAAGAAAGAAAAACATAAGTTAAAGATCAATAGAGAAAAGAGGTTACAAAGTCGTGGGTTGCCTCCCACGTAGCGCGGTTGTTTAAAGTCATTCGATCGACTATCCTTTGTTGATCAAGACTTCGCCGGAGGCACATCCTCCAAACTCTCCTCCTCTACGGTTAATCGGGCCTCATTTTTCATGGAAAACTCGGCGAAGTTGGTCACGAGTTTGGTTCTTCCTTCTCCCAAGTAAATGTACTTGAGATACCTCGGATGGGTCTTATGCTCCAGCTTTGGTGTAATGTCCGGTTCCATGCTCGCTCTCTCAAATACTCCCTTCACCCCCTTCAATAGAAATGTTAACCACTCATCATCCTTGTCGAACTCATCCTCAATTCCTTCGCAAACCTCCTCATCCACTTGCCCTATTTGATCAATCATCGCACAATCTGCCTAGAAAGAGGATGGGGAAATTACACTTAAGTCGTGGGTCGAAAAGTTCACCGTTTCCCCCAAAACCGATAATGACAACCTTCCATTCTTCACATCTATCAAAGTGTTTGTGGTTTCCATGAATGGTCGTCCAAGCAAGATTGTGTGCTCTCGGCCTTCGTCGCTCACTTCTCCAACGTCTAAAACCACGAAATCCACGGGGACGATGAGGCCTCCTACCCGCACTAGCACATCCTCAACTACCTCCTTCGAGTACCGGATTGATTGATCGGCCAATTGTAAGCACATACTTGTTTTCTTAAGATTGCCCAACTCCAATTGTTTAAAGATGGAGTAGGGCATCAAATTAACTCCCGCGCCGAGGTCTAGCATCCCTTGTGTTTCCTTGCCATTCCTGAGAGTGATATTTAAACAAAAACTTCCGGCATCGCCCTCCTTAGGTGGAAGAGGGTCGCTATAAACGATGCTCGATGCATTGGATATGCAAACCTTCTCGTTGTCCTTGAATCATCGCTTCTTGTACTTTAACTCTTTGAAGAACTTGGTGTATGCGGGCACATTTTGGATAATATCGAGCAAGGGAAGGTTAACGTCGACCTTGGACAACATCTTGTATAGTTTAAGAAATTGGGCGTCTCACTTTGTCGGTCAGACACGGCTCAGGAATGGGATCGGTGGTCGGTAAGGCGTTGCGGATTTATGTAATCCCCCGTTAGCCTCAGTATACTTAACTTTACCACTTGAAGAGGATGTGGTTTGGCTAGGATTGACCACGGGCTTGTCCTAGTCTTGCATGGTCAAATCATCCACAACTTGGAGTGAAGGCACGTGATCATTGATGGGATGGTCAACCTTGTTCTTCACCACCTTGCCGCTCCGAAGAACCATCACGGCTTGATCTTGAATCGGTTGACTCGGTAGCTTCCCCTTGTCACGGGCTTGCTTTAGCTCGCTAACCTCCGTTGCTATTTGCCCTACTTATGTCTCTAAGCTCGCAAGCCGTTTGTTCAATTGTTGGATGGAGCCCGAAAGTTCGGCCAATATGGACTCCATGCTCGGTTGGCATGAAGTAGAATGATCTTGAGGGGCCAGAAATGATGCTTGGGAAAACGAAAAAGGTGGTGGTCGTGCATTGAGAGGAGCTTGAGGTCGTGGTTGTTGCATCGGAGGCTCGGGTGGATTTTGAGCATTAGACGTGTCCCCCCACCTAAAGTTAGGGTGGTTCCCGATTCATTGGACTTGGTAACCTTGAGCCTCAAACGCTTGCTCGTCGAACCCACTCGGTTGCCCATAAACCATCGGGCACGCACTAGCTCCATGACCCGAGGTACAACATGTGGGGCACGTCTCCATCGATCCCAAGTAAGGCTTGGTGAGAGAAGCCACTTGACTCTCGAGTTCAGCGATCTTACGGGCCCACTCGGGCTCCTCTCTTGTCGAAACCTCCTTCACTTGCTCCTTCCGCTCCAAGATACTCATGCGATGGTTGTCAGCATCCATGTTCACAAATATGTCGTACAACTCCCTCGTTGAGCGGCCAGCTAGGTTTTCGCCGGTGGCATTGTTCACCATATGCTTTGATGCAAATGTCAACCTATTATGAAAGAATTGATTCAAGAAATCCCCGGTGAACCGATGATGGGGGCATTTGGTGAGATAGCCTTGAATCGCTCCCACGCCTCGTAGAAAGTCTCGTCGCTCGCTTGATGGAATGAGGCGATCTTTGCTCAAAAATTGGCCATTTTATCTTGAGAGTAGTACTCCTCTATAACCTCTCGGTCACCATGTCCCAATTGGTAAGGGAATTGGCCGGCAACGTCATGAGCCAATCAACGGCTTTGTCCTTCATTGTGTATGGGAAACACCTAATTTTAATTTGATCAATGTGAATCCTTTGGCACTGGAAGCTTGACACCGTGTAGGAAAAGATACGTAGGAATTTAAGAGCGTCCTCGTGTGGTAGGCCGTGCAAAGTTAGAAGTCGGTTGAGATCAATAAGCCATAAGTCGTACTCGAGAGCTTCGGGTCTCAATCGAATATATGAGGAGAGATCGCCCATATATGGCCTCGACACCTCCTTGATACTATTTATCAGGCCTCCATCAGGTTTGGAAAACGGATGGCCACCCGGATCTTGTACGGCGTGTGAATCCTCGGAATGTCTTGCGGGTGTGGATTTCGAAATCGTGGCATGGGCCCGGTCGGATGTGGGATGCGAGGTTCGTGCATATGGAGGGCGGCGAAGTGCGGCCCTTGGTGATGAGGCCTTGGAGCTTGAAATTGCGATTGAAATGGATACGGCGGACCATCGACAACCGGGCCTTGGTAAGGCGGGCCGTGGAATTGAGTTCCATGTGTCGACGGGTCTGAATGTGGCGAAGCTTGATGTTGGGGCTCGGGTGTCGGCACGCGAGCATGGGACGGAGAGTATGGGCCATGGAATTGGCCGTTCGAACTTTGAGGGTCTTGATTCGGGAAACCACTTCCCCCTTGATCGAGCGGCAACCCATAAGCGGGTTGTGGACCTTGTAGAGATGGGCCATGCGGTGTTGACGTGGGCCTGGTCGATATTTGGGGCGGGGGCATCCCTTGATTATCGTGCGCGTGGGTGGGCGGCATCGGATTTCCGAACGAATTGGTCATCGTTCGCTCATCTATCACCGTGGATAAGGATTGGTCGAACGTGCTTCGACTCCTTGCGGCTCATGCGTCTTGTCTCACCCTCTCGGGATTGGCCAAATCTGGAGTCAACTCTCATCCGAGCGATCGCCTACCTTGCATACACAACACTCAACAAGAGATTACGGTATCGAGTGTGAAATAATAATCTAGTCTAATCTACTAACTAAGATAACAAGAAGAGTAATTAAGAACACCATTAGCCTTAATCTATCTCCGGCAACGGCGCCAAAATTTGATCGAGGATTTCTTAGCACTCTAAGAAATTATCTCCGCAATAGTACAGAGTCGATTTTAGAGCGCTAAGTTTTCTCGAGTCGTGTCTCTCGATGATAGATGTAATCGGCGATCGGTTTTTTCTTACTTAATCTCTTGTTAATCTTACTTCAACTAATCAACACTAAGGAAGCAATAAGTCATTGATTTGGGTTTGAGTTTTTAATACGAAAGCATGAATTGAAATGAAGACTTGAGAACACTAATTAAAGCAAAGGATAATTAGAATTAAAAGCTTAATTGAAAATAACTAATTTTAGAAGATTAATTAAGCTCTAAATAAAAACCCTAAATTACTTAATCAAGACAACCAAATTAAAGAAAGCTTGTAAGTTGAAAGAGAAATGGAGGGAAAAACAAAGTTTGAACATTTAAAGAGGTTAAATGGAATTTAATGAGAAAAAGTCAAATTTATCAAAAAGGTAAGTTTCATACAACTTTCAAGACCAATAATTTGTCTAACTAAAAATAGTGAAAAGCTTGAAAAAGAGCTTCAATGGAGTTTTTGCTAAGGAAGAAAACCAAGCTAAGAATCGAAATGGAATTTGAAAAGGAAGAACAACAACACAACATAAAATCTAAAGAAAACAACAACACAAGAACAAATAAACTAACACAAGAACAACACAATATAAGAAGGAAAGTTTAGTACCAATAATTCTCCAAAGAAATGGTTCAAGTCTAGCTTACAATCTTCAAACATCAAGAACAACTTCAACAAAATAAATCCACAAATGAAGGAGATGTCACCTTCTCCTACACTTGCTAAGAACAACTCACTAACTAAAACTAAACTAAACTAAGGATTGAACTAGGGTTTAAAGCTTGAAAACCAATGGAATAGTCAAAGTTGGCTTGGTGGAGATTGAACAAGTACAAAAACCACCAAGGGAGGATTAGGTTGGTGGAGAAAAGGGCTGGGTTATTTATACAAAAATGCAGGGGCAAAATTGTCAAAATGGGTCAAAAACCACAAAAAAATTCCTGCGTTACTGAAAGCTGTCGATCGACTGCTTCGTCTTCAAATGCCAAACTCACTGTTTCACAGTCGGTTTGGCATGATTCAGTCGATCGACTGACATGGCTGCTCCCAGCTCAGTTTTTCTCGTTTCCGCTCTAGCCGTCCGTCGGTTGTCGTTACTTGCATGCGCTATATTCCTTTACTTGTCTTCACTTTTTTGTTCCACAGCGAGTCAAATGTAATGCCCAAACGTGCGTGGGTCCCGCTTGGTCATCCTACGGCCAAAAATATAAAAAACAAGTGAAACACTACAAAAACATAATAAAAACCTCGCAAACAATACAAAGACCTAAAACTAACAAAAATGGCCTAATCGACTCCTAGCACCCATAAATGCAAGCAAAATGCATGCAAACACGATACAAAAAGGTAACAAAAATACGTACAAAAAAGTGCAAATCAAGCAATGTACCATATTTGTTCTAAAAGGGAGTTCTTCTTGACCTATGAGCAGATAGATGGAGGAAATATTTCCATGGAAAATAGTGATGTTTGCAAAGTAGTTGGAATTAGCTCAGTCAGGATAAGGACAAATGATGGGGTATTCTGCACCTTGAATGAAGTCAGGCATGTTCCACAAATGACGAAGAATCTGATATCATTGAGTCTTCTTGACAGCAAGGGTTCCAGTTTCAAAGGTGAAGGTGGAGTTATGTCTGTCTGTCAAGGTTCAAAGGTGGTCCTAACAGGCCTAAAACGTGGTACCTTATATTATCTGCAAGGTTCCACCGTGACAGGTTCTACTAATGTTGCATCATCCGAGGTTCAGACCACGGATATGACCAGGCTGTGGCATATGAGGCTCGGTCACATGGGAGAAAGAGGGATGAAAATTTTGTCAAAGCGTAATCTTCTTTATGGACATAAAGTGCAGAGTCTTGAGTTCTGCGAGCATTGTGTGTTTGGGAAGCTTCATCGCAGCAAGTTCCCAAAGAAGGCCATTCATTAGACCAAGGGGACTCTTGACTACATTCATATGGATTGTTGGGGTCCGTCACATGTTGAGTCTATTGGAGGCCACAAATATTTTGTGTCTATGATTGATGACTACTCAAGGACGACTTGGGTAATTATGATGAAGAACAAAAGTGAAGCGTTCAAGAGATTTAAGTAGTGGAAGGCGTTGGTAGAAAATCAAACTGGGAAGAAGATCAAGCGACTGCGAACTGATAATGGTCTTGAAATCTGTTCATCTGATTTCAATGAGTTCTACAAGGATGCAAGGATTGCTCGACACCACACCATTCGACACACACCGCAGCAGAATGGTGTGGTAGAGCGCATGAATCATACATTGCTAGAGAGAGCGAGATGCATGCTCTCAAATGCTGTTTTGGCTAGAAAGTTCTGGGCAGAAGCAGTAAACACGTCGTGCTATCTGATCAACTGTGGTCCTCACACTGGCATTGATTGCAAGACACCTTACGAGGTATGGTCTAATAAACCTGCTAATTATTTGTTGTTGAAGGTTTTTGGGTGTACTGTTTACTATCATGTTAGTGAAGGTAAATTAGAACCAAGAGCTAAGAAGGGTATATTTGTTGGTTTCGGGGATGGAGTTAAGGGATATAGAATCTGGTCACCTTCAGAAAATAGAGTTATATTCTGTTGAGGAATTTATTCTTGGCAATAATTCCTATTTTGTTATTTGCCTTTTTTGGGCACAAAATAAGTTAGGAAACTAGATTTAGGACTTTATTTGTTTCATAGTTGATGTACAAGACTTTATTTAGTTTCCTAAATTGTGTTTAGGATTTGTTTTAATTGTTTACCAAGCTTAGGATTCTAGGATTGTCTATTTAAGATAAGAGAATTCTAAAGCTTGTCATCACTTTTTTACGCACTGAATTTTGGAAGCAGAAGACGCACGACGCAAAGCAGAAGACGCACGGCAAGGAAAGGAAGTGAAGACTACTTGAAGCCATTGTTCGAGATCAACAAGTTCTTTGAAGTTGCGTGACCAACAAATAAGAGCTTTTCAATCTAGGCGATAAGTATTTAGTATCATGTGTTTTGATACTTTAGTTTTCATATATTACTTTATATTTTTGTATTGATCGAAAAATAAGAAAGTAATATAGTTTTCGGGTTTGTACACCCAAGTTCACAAGTACTTTTACTTGTGCACTGAATTTGATTTGCTGTGTTCTTATATTTTAATTCCGCTACATATTTTTATTTTACTCTGGTTGATGTTGTTAATCACTGTTGTTTAACATTGCTAACAACATCATAAAACTGAGACTTATTTTGAAAACCATAGACCTTCAAATTCTACAATTGGTATCAGAGAGGGTTACTTAAACTTTAAGTACTGATCCTTATTTATTTTAGGTGCTATGGATGCTCAAGGCAACCCAAGGCCTCCAATCCCTAATGGAGAAAACTACTCTCTCTGGAAACAGAGAATGAGGTGGCACTTAAAAAGCATCGACGAACATGTATGGAAAACTGTCCTCCTTGTATGGGAAAAGCCACGTTTTACTGATGGTGAAGGCGATATCTTCCCCCAAAAGGAAGTAGATTGGACTCCTGAGGAAGCTGGTGCTGCAAACTGGAATTCCAAATGCATCAATACTTTGTGCAGTTATGTGGATGCAAGTTACTACCGAGTCATCAAGAATAACGATTCAGCAAAGGATGCTTGGGACGCACTCAAAAGCATCTGTGAAGGAACTGCGAGCGTGAAGAAATCAAAGCTGAGAATGTTGATGTCCACTTTCGAAGCGATGAGAATGGATGAAAAGGAGTCGATCATGTACTACTTTATGAGATTATCAGACATCACAAATGAGTGCAGAGAGCTTGGTGAGTCAATAACTAACTCTCTTCTTGTAGGAAAACTGCTGAGATCTATTACGAAGAAATACAATATGAAGGTGGTTTCCATAGAAGAATCCAAAGATGTTGATGACATAGAGTTCAACACCTTAGTTGGAAACCTTAAGCAATATGAGATGGAACACCTTGGTTCCAACTCAAGAGAGAAGAATGTTGCTTTTTCCTACGACGCTAATCCAGAAAACGATGAAGATGATGAGGAGTTTGATTTCAATGGGATTCTGAAAAAGATGGAATCCACTACGCTTGAGGAAGACGAATTGTCCTTTGTTACCCAATGTTTCAGTAATTTCTTGAAGAAGAAGAACAGCCTTGGAGGCTCGAGTACGAATACCAAGCCACAGGTGTCTACACGAAAATTTACTGGACGTGCTCTTCCTAGATCTCAGTCCACATCCTCAATTCCCAGTGCATCCAACCCCACGAGACCTCTCAGTGAGGTGCAATGTCATGAATGTAAAGGTTGGGGACACTACAAGAATGAATGTCCTAACACTCTTAGGAAGAAAAGCATGGTTGCTACTGACTTCACTGAGGATGTTAATGATTCCGACTCACCTGAACTAGTTCCATCTCTGTTTACCAATGTTGTGTGGGACGACGACGTCCATGTTGGTATCCTTGAAACCAACATTGTGTGCTTGAATGTTGAAACTACTAATTACCATGAGGAGTACGAGCAGCTAAGTGTTGAGCACCAGCAACTGTTTGTCAGCTGGGGAAAATAGGTACTTAAGGTCAAGGATCTCATGAAAGAAGTAGAAAAACTGACCAAAGAAAAGGATGATCAGCTTGACATAATTGTCCATTTGGAAACATCACTTACCAAGAAGAATGCTGAACTAGAAAAGTTGAAAACGGAATTAACAAAGGTCCAAGGAACCATATCAAATCTGAACAGAGGAAAGGCGAAACTTGATGAAATCTTGGAGATAAGATTCCCAGAAACCTCGAAGCATGGAATTGGTTATAAACCTAAACAGCCAACGCAGGTTTCAAGTCAAGAACAGAAATCTTCCAAACGCCACAAAAAGAGAAGGAGACAGTTCGTGTGCCATCATTGTGGTGAACCAGTTCATATTAGGCCGTTTTGCTGGAAGATCATAGGCGAAAGAAGGCATTTTCAGAGAACAAGTGTAGCTGAAAAATCCCATGTTGGTTCCCGAGTTACCAACATCAATACCAACACCAAGTTCAAACACGTGTGGGTCAAGAAAAATAACGTCAAGTGCAATATGATCCATACCTCCCTGAAATCTCATGTCCCTGGAGCCTGGTATTTCGATAGTGGATGCTCGAAGCACATGACTGGTTCAGAAGAACTACTTTCCAACATTGTCAGATTTCGAGGTGGAAAGGTAAAGTACGGTGGAGGTGCAAATGGCCAAATCGTTGGCCAAGGAACTCTCCATGTTCCCAGCGTCGTAACACTGGAAAATGTGCTGCTGGTAGAAGGACTTACTACTAATATTATCAGCATAAGTCAACTGTGCGACGGAGGCTTTAGTGTCAAATTCAACCGTGAAAAGTGTGAAGTATATGAGGAGAATGGACCGTGTATTCTCACTGGTAAAAGGACTTCAGATAATTGCTACCAAATCCAAAGCGATGCTTTTTGCAAACTGTCTCAATTAAGTGATGCTGAGTTATGACATCAAAAGGTTGGGCATTAAATTACAAGATGATGGACAGGTTAGCCAAAGAAGAAGCTGTGAGTGGGCTTCCTAAGCTCAACACCAAAATCATTCCCGTGTGTGACGCATGCCAGAAAGGTAAGCAGGTCAGGGTGCCTCCATCTAATGTTAATTAGATTACAGCTTTTCTTATGACAGCACTCCCCGCTAACACGGCATACTGCACTGCCATAAGAGGCTATCACATAATCTAACCGTTGGTAGAAGGAAAGAAAAAGAACGACGATTCGGTTTTTCTTTATAGCCTGATTTTAATTCTTAACCTATAAGAATGAGGGATTTTAATTTTATATCTCATCCGAAATTTAGTTATGATCAATTGTTGATTCTTTACAATTTAGGATCATCATCAAACTTAGTTTCATCCATTCATCATATGAACGATAAACTAAAACGATTCAGTTGGTGTTCTATTAATTTCAAATTAATTTAACAATTAAATTAATAAATTAATCCAGCACCTATTTATCGAATTCAAATTGATTTGAAAAATCGATTATCTTATTGGACTCTAGTTGATTTTAATTTTATTAAATTATGGATCAACCAATTTTTCTTATAGAGACTCGAGAATATTTAAGTTTTAAGATAAGACTGTCAAACAGCCTGACACGTGATTTCCCGTGAAATTCTAAGGCCGACCAAATATTCAGCTATAAGAAATTCCCAACACAAGATAATATCCAAATCAACAACTCAACAAATTCAACATGCTCTCGAAAGCAAAAACACATAAGCAATTAATTGATTTAAAAACCAGTAGCTTTGATACCACTGTTGGGATTTGATGGTGCCGTCGCGCAGCGGAAAACAAAAAATTTTTAAATAAAAGGAATTTGAATCGAATTCAATTGACGACGGCCCATTTTAACTTCAAATAATTCAAACAATGTTTTAAATTGTCTTACAAATGAAACAATTTGATTTTCGTAAAATCAAACGAGCATGATAATTTTCTATTTAATATATTAATCATATATATAACAATTATATATATATTAACATATTAATCATGTATTTAATATATTACAATTATATATTATAAATACAAATCACATACACACATCAACAATATATATATTACAGTATAGCATGCATGCAACCCATGTTGTATATATATATATATCATACACTACATTATATAAAATGCATGCATGCATATCATATATTTATTCAGCATGCACTTATATATATTACAGTATGCATGTCATATTAACTTTGTTTATATATATACATTAAGCATGCATATAATATATCTATATATGTATATTAACACACACAACACACAGCACACATATATATCACATATATATATGTATAACATGATCAGCCATTTTTACCTCACGTCGGAGGAGGAGCGACGAATCGGCTGGAACTCCGGCGACGAGGCGGAGGCGCTGTCGGGGAGCGGTGAGGTCGGCTTGACTTCGGAGACGAGGCGGCGTTCGGAACGGCTCGGCGAATTGGCTGGTACTCCGGCGAGACAGCAGCAGGAAACGGAGAGGTGGCACAGCAGCGGCACTGTCGGAACAGCACGGATGGAACTCCGGTGACGAGACGACGAGATGCTGTCGGGGAGCGGTGAACGTCGGCTGTTGCGACGGCTGCTAGGCAGCAGTGCAGCGTGCTGGCAGCGACGGCACTGCGTTCGGTGCGGCGCGTTGGCAGGCTATCGTCCCGGCTGGAACTCCGGCGAGACAGCAACGGCAGCAGCTGGCGGCTTGGCAGCGGTGACTGCTCGGGGACGGCAGCGAGGCGGAGTCCGGCGCGGGGACGGCTGCGACGCGGCAGTGGCTGCGTCCACGAAGGCGGCGGTCCGGCGGCTGCGACGCGTCTCCGACGAATTGGTGTCACACACCGAATTACCCGATCTTCTCGCGACGAAGCACTAGATACGTCGAGAGCTTGAGAACGACGGAGAAAATACGAAGACCGAACGTTTCGGTGCGGCGGAGGCCGGCGGCAAGCGGCGGCTGGAGGTGGTGGCTAGGGTTCTTAACCTTTTTCCGAAAATAATTTTTTTTTGTCTGCTCCTTCTTCTAAAAGCCGTCTTGTATTTATCAAAGTTTTTGGTTTTTTTTTTTTTTTAAAACAAGCCCAAGCCCAATTACAAAAGGGTTGTGGGCTGGCCCAATTATTTCTTTAAAAAGGGCTCAAGCCCAATTCTAAAATGGGTTCAAAGTAGTTGGGCCCAATTAAAAAACAAAAACAAGTTTTTAATTTTAAAATAGTACCGGCCCAATAACTTTAAAGGGGCTTATTGGGCCGACCCAATTTTAAAACAAATAGCCCATTGGAATTAAATCATTTCTCACAAACGATACCTCCGAAAAATATACCAATTATATTTTCGCGTCCAGAATAATTCTCTCGTATTTTTCTCAATTCATAATCACAATTACGAACCTTAGATTCAATCATATTGATATCTAACTTTGCTAAAATTAACAATTAATTTCTAGCTATCGTTTTCAATAATCAGGAAACACGTGGTGTGACCCTCAATGGTTCAGGTGTAAGCTAGCCGTGGGTTCACAACACATTGTGATTCGAACAACATATTATTCTTATATGAACTCGTCCCTTAGAGTCCCTGATTAAATAAAACTCATTTTACTTAATCACTGGTCAAACCAGAGCCCAACGAATTATGAGAGGCGCCTAGCAACAACGCATCATAATTCCCTAGATACAAATGAAGTGCCTGCAAGAACCTTGTGATATAGCTTATATGTACAGTACGATCCCTTCGCGATCTATGTCCCGATTGAACAAGAGGTATTGGTTCATCGAGACCTCTTTCTAGTTCAATAACTGTGTGTACGTTCTAGGTTCAAGATAATCCGTTCGTGTGTGATTTAGAGAAACACATTTCTCTAAACACCCCACTATCAGCTCTGGCCAGAGACTCCGAGGATTTATCAACCATCAGAACACACAGGACATCCATGACTTATCATGCGTCCGAATCCCCTACTACCATGCACAGACTTCCCACTAGATTCTCGACTATGCGAACGTTGCCCCTTTTGATTGGCCTCTAAAGAGACACAGAGACAGGTCACAACATAGCCTGTCCTCAAGTGAAGTCACGGTGAGGTCTGGGTCTTAAGGATTAATGTTGTACGCTATACCATAGAAATCATCTACTCGATGAGTGGGAACCACTTAGTGATTTCTAGGCGAGGGAGTTCAGTGAACTCATCTTATAAGCACCTACTTATGTATGTCGATGTCCAAACACCGTGACCGATGAGATGCGGTCCACATACACTAAGTACTAGTCTTAACGGGAAAGGACTGTATCCTCATTATGGCGTAACCCTTTGACTAGGAACAAGTTCAACGAGTTACATTACGTGCTGGATTATCTCACGGTTCTGCTATAAGGTAACTTCATCAGGACCATACCTATGCAACAAGCATGGGATAAAAGATATGGAATGCCAATAAGTATAAAAGATATTATTGCGAATAAAAACCGATTGTGTTACAAGAAAATGGTCAGACCACAGCCACAAGTTGGCTTGTTGGTCACCTTATTCTAACAATACCAACATCAGAACCAACATCAGGTCAAGCCGCCGCACAATCCTCACGCTGTTGTGCCAGTTCCGTCACCGATTGACGTCGTTCCTGAAGCCTAGGTGTTCCCAGGTCAGCCAGGGAATGAAATTGATGTTGATAATCCCCCGAATTTAGCTTTTATTGCTGAGACGTTTGGAAGAGTGGGGAACCCTACCTTGAAGAGGTCTCGGCAGTTGCGGAACATACCTCCCGGCGTTGTGCCGCCCGCTGTACCGAAGAGCAAAGCAGGGCCGCGCCGCAATGTGCCAATTGAGCACATGAATCTCGCGGAGGACATCACGGTGATGTCTGACCCTGATGTTGATGATTACGTCCCTACTCCGAAAGAAGGAGCGGTGCCTCCGTTGCCTTCAGCTCCTAGTCTATCGGCGAAGAAGATGCCTCGCCGGAAGCAGCTTGTGAGATTGGCCGACAAGCAATCTGGCCCGGTGAAAGTCAAGGTTTCTCCAGGTTCCACTGCGACTGAGTATTCCTCACCCCCATATACTATTTTGGATTTTATCACCGGCGAAGTCACCAGCTCCTCCAGACCGAATGCCTCTGTTCCTCCTCCGTCTTCGGCTAGTACATATCAACCCGAGCTTAACCCCGATTTGTTTGAGTATTCCCCTGACTCCTCGTTTGATGTGCCTCTTCGAGATATTCTTAATGCTTGCAAGAAAGACAAGAAGAAAAAGAAAGTTGATGTGGAGGACGATGTTGCTACTCATGTTGGTTCTCCCATACCAACATCACATCATTCACCGACTGTTTTGTCCTCCAGCACTGCCTCAGTTCCGATTGCTTCTCGTGCTCCCACGCCAACTTCTTCAGATGCCTGTGCTCACTCCCAGTCCTCCTCGGGTACTCCTTCTCGGACCCCTAAGCTTGAGGATATGGTGCCTTTTTCGGAGAAGTTTTTGACTACTGAAGCTGCGGAGTTGTTTGATGAATACCGAACCCGACATTTGATTGCGGAGCGCCGAGTTCCGGTTGAGTTGTTTGAAAGGCAGAATTTGATTGCTTATCTCCAGCACAAAGGTATATATTCCATAGTTTCTACTGCCATGCCATTTGTCAGGGATGTTGTTGTTGAGTTTTATGCAAATTTGTTGCCGTCTATTGTTGATTCAACCTCTGTGAACTATGGCAAAGTGTTTGTGCATGGTCGAGTGTTTAGTTTCACCCCTGATTTAATTGATGAATTGTTTGGCATTGAGACATATCGGGGTGATTCTACTGTGGATGATATGGATGAGGTTATTTCGTTTTTGTCTGGTGGTATGGTGCATACTTGGTTTGAACAGCTGCCGAGCACTAGGCTTTCTTCTCTCTACTCTATTTTGCACAAGGTGGCCATTTGCAACTGGGTTCCCTCCAGGAATACTACATGTGTTACTCGGCCTCAGGCCCAATTTTGTACTGGCTTGGACGGGGAATCAAGTACAGTTCCGGGCAGCATGTATTTGATATTGTTACGAAGTTTGCCACCACCAGGTCAGCCGCATCGTTGTGCTTTCCCTCTTTGATATTCAGCCTGCTTGAGAATCAGGGCTTGGAGCTTCTTCCTGATGATGTGCTTACTGGGGAAGCTGATTGGTTTGCGTTGAGGGTCCAGCATATTACAGGTGCCAGGGTTATTGATCTCTCTTGGCAGGCACCTTTTCAGGGCAATGTTGCTAGTGGTGTTGGGACCGGCGCTCCCAACATTGGTCCAAACATGGTTCCCATTTCTGTGCAGGTTATTAAGGCGCATGTAGCTTGGATTGATGCGCAGATAACCCAGCTGAAGGCACTTAGTGGTTCGCTTTTGGAGGCCTTTTCGCCTTCTAGTCAAAAAGGGGGATAAAATGTTGGCGATGCAAATGTGGAGGATGTTGCTGCTGATAAGGATGCTGAAGCTGATACAGTTGCTGCCGAGGCCTTGGCGAGTCTTGCTCGAGAAAATCGAAGGAAAAAGATCCGGTCTCGCAATAAGGCCTTGAAGAAGATAAAGATAATGCAGGAGAAGAAGAAGCGAAAGGATAGAGGTGAAGGAACTTCGACATCCCCTCGTCGTTCGAAGAGGGTTCGAAGTCAATAAGTTCCTTTTATTCTGTTTTGTTTTGATAAGTGGTAGATTGATCACTGTTTAATCAATGTTGGTTTGTAATGTTGGGTTGATGACTTAATAACATTGGGTGTTTTATTTAGGGTGAGTTTACTAACTTAGGGGGAGTTGTTTTTGTTTGAACTTATTTTTGCGTCTTAGTATTTTGTCCAGAAAGGCAAAAGGGGGAGATTGTTGAGGAATTTATTCTTGGCAATAATTCTTATTTTGTTATTTGCCTTTCTTGGGCACAAAATAAGTTAGGAAACTATATTTAGGAATTTATTTGTTTCCTAGTTGATGTACAAGACTTTATTTAGTTTCCTAGATTGTGTTTAGAATTTGTTTTACTTGTTTACCAAGTTTAGGATTCTAGGATTGTCTATTTAAGACAAGAGAATCCTAAAGCTTGTCATCACTTTTTTACGCACGGAATTTTAGAAGCAGAAGACGCACGACGCAAAGCAGAAGACGCACGACAAGGAAAGGAAGTGAAGACTACTTGAAGCCAATGTTCGAGATCAACAAGTTCTTTGAAGTTGCGTGACCAACAGAGAAGAGCTTTTCAATCTAGGCGACATGTATTTAGTATCATGGGTTTTGATACTTTAGTTTTCATATATTACTTTATATTTTTGTATTGATCGAAAAACAAGAAAGTAATATAGTTTTCGGGTTTGTACACCCAAGTTCACAAGTACTTTTACTTGTGACCTGAATTTAATTTGTCGTGTTCTTATATTTTAATTCCGCTGCATATTTTTATTTTACTCTGGTTGATGTTGTTAATCACTGTTGTTTAACATTGCTAACAACATCATAAAACTGAGACTTATTTTGAAAATCATAGACCTTCAAATTCTACATATTCAACAGGAACGTGATTTTTGATGAGAACTCTATGTCCCTTAACTCCATCCCGAAAACCAACATTCTCAATAGCTCTCTGAACCACTCTCAAGTTTTATGAAATTACTCTTCTTATAATTGGTGAAAATGAGAAAATTTTCCTCTTAGTTTCAATGTTTTTCTTGGGGAATAGAACTTGAACAAGAATCTTTGGCACATCTACATACATGTCTCGATACCTACATATCCTAAAGTGTTATACCAGAACTTCGTCTTATCCTTCAAAGAGAAAGAAAATAGATGAGATTTTATTACATCGTCCAGCACACCATTCATCTTAATTGTTCCGCAAATCTCCAAAAATTACATCAAATGTGCATTCGGGTCTTCACTTGCACTTCCATCAAATTAGTTCTATTGAACCATGTATATTAATCCTATTTTTTATTCAAAGTCATCTGCATGTACTACTGGACCGGTTGCTCCTCAAAAGTTTGCTTTATATTAAAACATGTCAAAGATAGTTGGCCGTGGTTGTGTCGGGGGTTGGAATTAAAAGTGTAATTAAAGTTATTGAATTTGTTCGTTCACGTCGAATGATGGTGTTGCCATCTTTGCTCTAATCACCTGAAAAGTTCACTCGCAATAACATTAAAAGCATAAAAAATATTTAAATTAAAACTATTTTATCAATTATATTATTATCAACTTATATCGGATGGTCCCAGACAACAGCGCCAAAAACTTGACAGCTTTCCATTTTGTGGGTTGATAGTCGAGTAATAATAATAACTTGTTCATTTATTATACTATATCCAACTGTAAGTATATGGTGTAGATGTAGTATGACATGAGCAAAGTCAATTTTCATAAGTACCATATATCAATCTAAAGTTGACATGTAATATAATACAAATTATACATCTTTATATAAATGAATATGAATAGTAATTTGGTTTATGTCGTTGCAACGACAAAAATATAATAAATAATTATATATCCACTACTCACAATTCACCAATAATAATAGTAAGATATGAAAATAAGAAATATCAAGTATTGAGGAATATTTCGGGGTTTGGGATCGCAACGAATTCTCAATGTTCAAATAAATCAAGTGTTATTTGTGATTCAATTTACTAAATAAAATCACAAATATATTTGAACCCTTCTCTTGAAGTGATTAAACCGTCGATTCTAAGAATGAAACAACGTCTAAATATGAAATCATACTTCGAACTCCAAAAGGCTTGAAAAGATTTATTTGACTTCATTACTAATCTCAAACCTCTCGCTATTGTTGATTTGAGTGTTTCATGCTTGAAAGTCTATTGATGAACCTCATCTCTCGAAAATTAATTTATCAAGCTATTAGTTCAAAAAGATTTCCAATCTATCACAACATAAAATATGCATAAGTGTTCTTAAGTTTCTTATGCAATAATGAAATCAAAACATGAAAATAGCAAAGGATCATACCTAATTGAAAGAAATATCAAGACATTATTCATTCATTATTTCTCCAAACCCCAGAACAAAAGATGCTTAGCTAGACATGTTCATGAAATAATCTGGATAATTTCTCGAACACATAACATTCATTAGGGAAAAAAAGAAAAGATGAACCGTACGAAACTTGTGGATCCTTCGATCATTATATTCTTTGTGTTCCTCATACAAAGTCCAATTTTATTTCTCCCCTTCACACTTTTGAAATGTAGCTAGGTTTAAGATATCAAAGCCCAATCTTTTTGGACTGTTTCTTATAAGTCCAAGTTATATCTTAGCATTTAAAATGTATTTGTAATGATTTATTCATCATTCACAATCGGGTTCGCGATCGGGAACTGGCACGATTGCTTGTCATAAGAATAGTACACAGTGATAACCTAGCTCGTGACCGCCAAAGGGGTCGTGACTTGTCTTCGTGAAAACAACACATAGTAACGACCCAGGTCGTGACCGCGAAGGGGGTCACAATTGGGTCTCTAGGCTCAGTTGACTTCGTGCATTTGTGGACTTACTCCCAATTTGGCCCGGTGGACTATTTTCTTCCTTAACCATAGTCCAGATCTTCATTCTTTGCATTCTTACACTCTTTTAATCCCAATTTTGCTCCAAAATTCTATAAAAACAACATAAATAGACCAAACACGTAATAACGTTCAAATAATAGGAACTAAAGTAAAAAAACGCACTAGTACAAAAGAACCATTCTAGAATAGATATTGTAGAACGCCTCAGGAGGCTACGTTCGGCGTTCTAGAATGTCACCCGGTGACATTTCCGTAATAAAAAAATCACATATTAGAACGTCTTTGTAAAGACGTTTTGGTATATTCGATAACTAGAACGTCTTTAAAAACGACGTTCTGGTATAATCGATATCTAGAACGTCTTTAGAAAAGACGTTCTGGTATATGCAATTATTTAGAATGTCTTTTAAAAAGGCGTTCTAGTATATCATATTATTTAGAACATCGCCCGTCATTTTGCCCTACCCCTTCATCCATATGAATTTGATAGAAGAAATCAATAAGCAATTAGACAAAAATAGGAATATACACGATTTACCCATGTTCACCTCAATTTGAGACTACGTCTTGCAAAAGAAATTCACTGTATTATTATGTCTTGTTTTTCACACACACAACTCGTTACAATGATATCACTATAAATAGACTACCATACGAATACATAATATTGGGCATAAACCTAGCTCATTCCCAGACCCCCGCCCGCTGACACCTCGATTCCCCTAAACTCACGTAAGCATCCCCAATGTTAGAAACAAGATTTCTCGAAATATTTACAACTCCAACATCCATCTCTGCTGAATTCACACCACACCACACCACACCACACACCACCACCATTTATTCACAACTAAACACGCTCCTCCCATTCCATCCGGATCATCGTGGGATGGGGGACACCTCGATCAGAACGGCGGCGCCGCCAGTGGAGGTCAAGGAACTGCTTTGTCCTATATGTATGCAGTTATTGAAGGAGGCCTTCTTAACCGCCTGCGGGCATAGCTTCTTACCCTGGAAGTGAGTTCCGATATGTATACAGAGCGATTGCCCTTGCTGCGCTCAGTTCCTCACCACCTCTCAGCTTTTCCCCAATTTACTCCTCGACAAGGTTTCCTATTTTTGCAGGATTTTTTTTTTAATTTCAATTTTTTCCTGTTGTTTCATTTTTCTGCTACGGTGTTTTAGGTATAATCTGGTCGATTAAGTCCCGATTTGATTTTTATTTCACTTTATAGTTATTTCCTGGGGTTACAATATGGTGTTCATTAATTAATAATAATAATTATTATTATTATTTAAATCTTATGTTGATGTTTAATTCCAATTTCCATTGTTTCGTTTATTCTAAGGGACAAGGATTTGGGTGTTCTGATTAATGATAACGAGGTGCGCCAGATCATAGTAAAGTGAGATTGAGGACCTAATAAAGCTTTTGGAGGAGTTCTGGCTGATTCTGGAACCCTGAAAATGCAAATGTTTGAATTGTACTTGATAGTTGATATTCCACTAGCTTTTCGCTTCGACTCAACTTATAGTTCCTTAAGTTTTGGGATGTCATTGTCTGAAGTTGAATAATAACTATATGCATGTAACACTCTGTTTAAGTTTTGTTATAAATTACAAAATCTGTAGATATGAACTGGTTATGAATTTATCTTCTTGGTTCCTATTAATATCTTTTGGTTTGTCTCTATCAGGCCCTTGGAGCCATTTTTAGGCTTGGCAATGCCTGAAAATGGTGAAGTGCATAACACATTAAAAGATAGTGTAGCTAATATTCTTTGTTTATGCATGCGCTCTTTTTTTTTTGGCTTGTTTGCAGAGGCTGTGATTTTAGTAAACCTGGTTTTGGTCCACGCACTGTTATATTGGGCGTTCAGGTATTCTTCAAGCCTTTTTTTCAAGATTGTGTATTTGTATTTTATTTTTATTTTGTTTAATTAAGCTAAACCTCGGGGGTAGTTTTTTTGTAATCCAATGCTATAAAAATTGAACTTAATTTCAAGATTGTGTAAAAGAAATGTGATTGTTTCGTTTATAACAGATATTTTGCCTTATAGTTGTTCTTTTCCTTGATTATTGTTTTTAAGTTCATTTATTTTGCAAAAGCCTAATTTCAGATCAAATTTTAACTGCATGGCTGAACTATCAGGAATTCTTTTACGGCAATTTTGAAACGGGGTAATTAGTAGTATCTGCGGCATCTTTCAGGTTATTATACAATATTTTGTGCTGACTTTGTAGTTGTGGTATAAAAATCATCATAGGATTGTACAACACTAATGTTCTCGCTTTTTGTAGTTTATGCATTTATCCTATACAATTCATGTGCTTGAGGGCATTCTGTAACTTTGTTATAATATATGATACCATTATTAATGTAACGGGCTAAAGAATTGCTGGGCATTCTGTGTACTTGTGGGTAGTATTTATAGATTGAATGAGCTAAACAAGACACGAGTAGGGTTAATTGCAATTTCAGTCCTGTATCTCTTATGAGTTGATAATTATAGTCCAATGACTTCTTTATGTGGCAACTTTGATTATTGGTGATTTTACCTTTTAGCTAAAATCTCAATTTCAATATTATAATTTTTTGATTTTACTTTGATAATTTTTATTGATGACTAGTTTTGTTTACACCCGTGCGATGCAATGGGCAGAAAGTTAAAATATAAAAATGCAAATTATATTAATATTACTTTTATCATTATTTACTATGTGAAAATATAAATAAACAGAGAGATAGAGATGAAAAGAAATAACTAAAAAATTCACGCTACATTAATTATAGATCGAATTCACATTATATACATGCCGTTAAGATTATACGTTACTGAGTACTTTGTACATTACATTATTGGTCATGTTCGATCACGAATCATCATCACCACAAACTAATATCTTCAAACCCTTTAGATGGATGACACGCGACACAACAATATATAACTGACCTTGAGTGAACATGAGATTCTTTGGGGAAGTGACATCTTTTCGCCTGCTTTGCACCATTTAGAATTTTGCATTCAAGGACGTGCGTGGAAAGTCTTGTAACAACCAATCTCGTCCTATTACATAGTCCCATGGAGTAGTCTATGTTTCTCAATAACATAACAAGAGTCCTCACCTTCAAATGCAATTCGTGATTGGGCACCCCATAACACTTTATACCATTCAATAATTTAGGCGTGAGCAAATCACTCAAGAAGTCATTCTTACCGTCAGGTTTTTAATAAATAAATAATCTCATAATCCAAATTAAAATTACACACAATTCATTCATAAAAATAATAAATAAAGTAAATTAAATTAATCTACATGAATGAAAATTAAAATAAAATTTTCAAATCTATACATTACCAGATGCATGGTTTTAATTAAACACAATATATTTAATAACATTATCAGATAATACATTTAAATTACACTAGTGTGACAAAGCCAGCGATTTTCGCGGGCAAATATAAAAAATATTAAAAAAAATAAAATTTATCAAAAAAATAATTAAGAATGTTAATTATTATATCAAAAAGAAAAAAACATATTGTTCACTTTAAATTTTGAATTTTCTAATGCTACATTAGTTGTTTTGTTTATAATAATATCATTTTCGTCGAAGAATTCACAACCAATTATGCTCTTAACTATCAATATTGTGATATAAAGATGACTTATGCATTATACGCGAGCTTTATAATGACACTTTTGAAAGGTTTGTGATAGCTATAAAAATAAAATATAAATCATAAAGTATGATTGTATTTTAAACTTACGTGGCGTCTCGTTTCAATATAAAAATCGTTCAAGTTCTGGTATAATTCTATTTACATTACATCATTTTCACAATCAATAATGTACGAGTGCATTTATACATGCAATCAATGAGATTAGTTGTTAAATAGCAAATTACCCTTAATGTGACGTTCAAACCTGAAGAAAATCAAAATTGTGAAAATATTAAGGACCCCTTGAGGGATATCAAATATATATTTTATAAGGTTATCATATTCATTTGAGAGATGAAAAATATAATTAAGACCGAAATTCTTGTAAATTCCGAAATTATAGGATTATTGTAAATTCTGAAAATATAATTAAGACCGAAATACTATGTCGTTCTAAGAACATATATGCTTTAACCCTATAAGGATTATAATTTTTTGATTTTATGAATTAGTATATATTTGGTATGAATATTTTTGTTTAAGTATATAAATTATTAATATGAGGAATAATTACGAAACAAATATGTGAGAATTTTATTCTTACCAATTATATATTTGAGTGTAATTATACTATTCAATAAATAAAAATTTATATATGAGTAATAATTAAAGAACTTAATACACCAGGTGAGTTCACGAAGATGACCAACTAAAGTAATATACCAGGTGAGTTCATGAAGATGACCCAACTAAAGTAAAATGTTAGAAGATTAGTGAATCTAACGCACATGAGTTTACATGACCTAAACCTGTATATGCACATGAACTTAAGTCTACAGAAACTATATATATATATATATATATATATATATATATATATATATATATATATTATATACAAAAACAATTATCATTTATGTACATGAACATGAACAGAAAGTAGTAGAGAAAGATCGTTATATATATATATATATATATATATATATATATATATATATATATATATATATATATGTGTGTGTGTGTGTGTGTGTGTGTGTAAAACCTATAGACACATAAGATAGTTGAATTGCTCAAAAATACAATTATATTAAATCTAGTTAAAGGTCTAATCTTGAATTTCAAATCTCAATGGTAGATTGATGGACCCAAGACCACCAAGAAGAAATTGGATACAACACGACACTGATAATAAAATAAATTAAAAAAAATAATAATAAATTATATATCATAAATGCATGCATAATTGCTCCACATTGCAAAATATGATTTTTCACCATGACAGTCTGCAAAATTTCTTTTAAAGAGCATGGCCGCATAACAGAAGTCTTTCTTTAGGTTGCGTAATAACAGATTTTGTGAATTACCTTATTCTTATGAAACATTCCAGTTCTCGTTTCCTATGGTGCAACAAAATCTCAGTTAGAATAAGCAAAACATAGAAAACTTATGGATAATCAATTAATCGTTAATTCTTAACTCTCACTTTCCAACTGTTATATAGTTACTATCTATATGGAAGTATATATCACTCCATGCTAATTATCCAGGTTAGATACAAAAAATTAGGTATTATTATCTGCAAAATAAAAAAAAAATCAATCATATCTGAGAGCTAATTGCCAAATCACATGAATAAAAAAAAGCAGCATTGTTGCAGAGATGCGTTTTTATTTGTTTTATTCTTGCAGTAGAAGGCAATATTTTTGTTCTTAACTATATCTTATATATATAAACATTAAAAAAAAGTAAAAGAAGATTATAATCAAACCTGACAGAAGGCCTTAGAATATATCCTCCAAAAAAAATCTCATGCATCCGAAAATGATCGTTCCAGGCACTTCCCAATAGACTCCTCGTTCATTATAATAGACGGCGCGTTACCATAACTCAGAGCCACGATCCTCAATAGCGATTTCGGGTTACTCTGTTAGGAAAAAAAACCGAGTAGAAAATAAAAAGAAGCAAAAGTAAAAAGAAGAAAATAAAAAATAAATAAATAGTGGCAAAAAGAGCTGACAGAGAAGATGATGCAGACAACGGAAAAAAATGAACCACTTATGAAGAATAAATCATCAACTCCATATTTGGCACTGGACTCATTTAATGCAGTAAAAGAAACTTTTCCATGGCGAAAGGAATCTATGCGACGTCGTTTTCTCCTCCTCGGAGAAGATTGCGGAGTCGTGTTTTACAGAGATTTCTAGAGATGCTGTTGTGAGTTTGTTCGGCTTCCCCAAGGGTTTTGGGAAGAGCAATAAGATGTTACGCACGCTTGATATGTACGACCCCATCTGCGAATTGTGGCCGGAGATTGAAGCGGTGTTTTCTCATGAGTCGTTGTCGCCGTTCAGATCAGAGGCGATGGCGGCGATGGTGAAACTCGGGGAGGCGGTGAGGATCATGTTGACCGAGTTCGAGGCGGCGACTCAGAAGGACACCTCGAAGGTGCCCTCCGGTGGCGGCGTCCACCCGCTCACTCTCTACGTGATGAATTTCCTCGTGTTCCTAGGCGTCCACCTCCTATTCTGTTGACATGAAATAATATTTTTTCTTTTAACTCATTGCCACATGGTCGAATTTCCCCCAAATTGAAGACAACTCAGCACAAGTCGGCGCCTAATTAGCAAAGTCCGGTACAATTGAGTTTTTCCGGCGATAATCAGACTAAATTGCAGATATTTTAAAAGAAACCGGACGAAATTGAAAACAGGCCAAAAAAGGACTAAATTGCAAAGTAGGCCAACTTACAGGACGAAAAAGTTCATTTTTCCTTTCTATATATATGCAAAGGAAAGAGAGGCCCTAAAACTACCTGTTGTATAATTATGACCCCTTCTTTTTACTCTCTGAAGCAAATTGTGTTGCAAAAATGGCAACACAGATTAACATCCACAATGATGATCATAATGCATTAGCTAGCTAACACCACATCCACAAGCAACAAAGATTAACATGTTTACGCAACATAATCATAATATGAAGAAAGGATTTAGAACTAACTGTATACCAGACAAAACATGAAGACATATGAAAACACTTTTATAAACATTTGTTGAGCTCATAACCTCGTAAAGACCCGCACGAAGAAGTTCGATTCCCTTCAATCTCACCAATATTTGCACGGATTAATAAACATAATTTCTAAATTTACCGGATCAAAAATGAAAGATTATCAATCATTTTCCAGCACAATATTTAATGTTGATCAAAGATTATCAATCATGCATTTTCCAACACAATTACCGTTTGGATGAAAATAATAATCACCTTCGACCAGCAGTGTCCCATCGACTATTTACAACTTAACTCTCGCAAAAATTCTATAAAACCACTCGAAATCACCACTCCTGAGCATTTTCCCTRYATATATATATATATATATATATATATATATATATATATATATATATATGTATGTATGTATGTATGTATGTATGTATGTATGTATGTATGTATGTATGTATGTATGTATTAGCCACGATATATATCATCCATATCTAGAAATAGCAAGCCACATTCTAAGACTTTCTAATTTTAAAGATTGACACTAAAAGTGATTGTCAACAAACAGAGTAAGCTTAAGAAATGACAGAACTAAAAGCTAACTTTTTTTTTACTTTTTTGAAATTTCATATTTGCCCATTGACATTTGCCAAATAATCTCTAATAAATTGATATCGAAACTTGTTTTTTTTTATTGTTATGGTGATTACTTTCCAGATATATATTGTTGACCAACAAAGCAAGCCCATTTGATCAATAAAATTAAAAATAAATAAAAAAATGTAGGATTTTTTGATAAATTATTTATTCGCCATTTGTCCACAATAAAATATGGTTATACAAAAATTAACATGCAATTCTGTACATAAAAAAGAATGCAATAGAACAATGAATGGCCATATGCATAAAAAAAACCTATAAATATAATTATAATCCCTATAACATTTACCAATTCATTTAAATATTAAAGAAAATCAAAATAAAAAACAAAATTAATAAAAAAGAATAAATAATAATATTTGTAGAGAAAATAATCAATTTATAGCAAAATATACTTGGAGTTACATTTTGGAATCTGCAAAATTGAATACCAAACTTCATAAGATGTTCACTTCTCAAATACTATATAAGACGGGGGATGAAAACCCTGGAAAAAAATCAAATGAATTAATATATAGAAAATCAAAATAAAAACAAAAAATTATTTAAACAAGAATCGCATATATAGAAGTTGAATAAATATATCCCCCCATATATTGAAAAACAAAAAATTGGAAGATTAAGAAAAAAAAAAACAAATTAAAGAAATTTTTTACAATCGCGTGGTTCATCGAATGAATTATAACTTCAAGAAACGCTGGAATCATCGTATTTTATTAATAGTTTAGTTTGGCTGGTTTCTGATCAAAGAATCCAAGAATAATGAAATGGTTATTTAGCGGCGCGGGGGAGCAGTCCGACTGAAACCTAATTTCTCTAATGAGGAGAATAATGACAAAACATGCTTATTTATACACAGGCCATCCCAGGACCAAATTAGAATAAACCATCATCTGCTTTTCACGAAATGAATTAACAGAGCTAGTAAAGAAATAGTAGTATATTGAACACAATATACTATTTTTATTTCAAGAACAGATGGTGTCAAGAACTAAAAAAAAAATCCATACAAAAAAAAGATCATGTCCAATAATTGAGGATCGATTTTCACAAACAAATCTGAATTTCTTTGTTAGTTATGGAGAAAACAGATTGAGAACTATTATTTTTCGGATCGATTTTCCATATCTGAGAAAAAAAAACAGATCTAATAATTTTAGAACAATTTAAAAGAAAAATACAAATCGGAAAAAAAGATCGGGAATAACAGAATCGAAAACAGACCTGTGATATTCAAATCTCCACAGTAATCAACCACGAGCTTGTAGCTCAAGTGGTATCACTAACTCTTTATAAGGGTGTTGACAAGGGTTCGAACCCTAGGCCTCTCAAAATATTTGACATTTATCTTCTACTTTCCAACCAAATTTGTGGTATTCAAATCTCCACAATAATTAAGGATCAATTTTCAAAAAAAGTTCTTAAAAACTTGTTATTGATATTCAAAAATTTACACAAACAGTTCTCAAGAACAGATCAGCCAAAAAATTTTCCCAAAATTTGCAAGTATTTTTCACCTAATATTAGGCGTGAAAAATTATAAGATTGGGAGGAATATTGAGACAGAATAGTGAGATCGGGATGTGTAAAAAAATTAACTAAAATCCGGCGTACAATAAAATTAACCAAAATAGAAAGAAAAAAAGTTGTTATTTATACCCCTCAAAATTTTGACCTCGTCCAAAAATAGACCCCATTGAACCACAACTCGACACCTCAACTTTTGGGACACCTCATTGGGCAACCTATTTCCCGGAATGCTCTCCATTTGACACATCAGCAATAATAGTCATTTGAAACCTAATTTCTCTAATGAGGAGAATAAATGACAAAACATGCTTATTTATACCTAGGCCAATAGAAGAAACCGTCATCTGCTTTTCACGAAATGAATTAACAAAGCTAGTAAAAAAATAGCATTATAATGAACACAATATACTATTTTTATTTCAAGAAGAAATGGTGTCAAGAACTAAAAAAACCATATAAAGAAAAAGATCATGTCCAATAATTGAGGATCGATATTCATAAAAACTTATTATCGATTTTCACAAACAGATCTGAATTTTTTTTGTTAGTTATGGAGAAAACAGATTGGGAATTATTATTTTTCGGATCGATTTTCCAGATCTTAAAAAAAAAAGTAGATCTGAATAATTTTAGAACAATTTAAAAGAAAAATACAAATCGAAAAAAAAGATCGAGAATAAACAGAATCGAAAAACAGATCAGTGGTATTCAAATCTCCACAGTAATCAAATTTTCCCATATCGGAAATAAACAGATCTGTGGTATTCAAATCTCCACAATAATTAAGGATCGGTTTTTACAAAAACTTGTTATCGATTTTCACAAACAGTTCTTAAAAACTTGTTATCGATATTCAAAGATTTTCACAAACAGTTCTCAAGAACAGATCGGCCAAATTTTTTTCCGAAAATTTGCAAGTATTTTTTCACCCAATATTTGGCGTGAAAAATTATAAGATCGGGAGGAATATTGAGACAGAATAGTGAGATCGGGATGTGTAAAAAGTTAACTAAAACCCGGAGTGTGTAAAAATTAACTAAAATAGAAAAAAAAAAAGTTTTTATTTATACCCCTTCAAAAATTTTGGCCTCGTCCAAAATAGACCCCATTGAACCACAACTCGACACCTCAACTTTGGAGACATCTCATTGGGCCACCTATTCCCCGAGATGCTCTCCATTTGACACATCAGCACTAATACTCATTTGAAACCTAATTTCTTTAATGAGAAGAATAAATGACAAAACATGATTATTTATACCCAGGCCATCGCAGAACCAAATTAGAAGAAACCGTCATCTGCTTTTCACGAAATGAATTAACAGAGCTAATAAAAAATAGTTGTATATTGAACACAATATACTATTTTTATTTCAAGAACAGATGGTGACAAAAACAAAAAAAAAATATCCATATAAAAAAAAAGATCATGTCCAATAATTGAGGTTCGATTTTCACAAAAACTTATTATCGATTTTCACAAACAGATTTGAAATATTTTAGTTAGTTATAGAGAAAACGGATTGGGAGTTATTATTTTTAGGATCAATTTTCCAGATCTGAAAAAAATAAATAGATCTGAATAATTTTAGAACAACTTAAAAGAAAAATACAAATCAGAAAAAAAGATCGGGAATAAACAAAATCAAAAAACAGATATGTGGTATTAAAATCTCCACAGTAATCAAATTTTCCCATATCGGGAATAAACATATCTGTGGTATTCAAATCTCCACAATAATTAAGGATCGATTTTCACAAAAAGTTCTTAAAAACTTGTTAACAATATTCAAAAAAATTCACAAACAGTTCTTAACAGATCGGCCAAATTTTTTGTGAAAATTTGCAAGTATATTTTCACCTAATATTTGGCGTGAAAAACTATAAGATCGGGAGGAATATTGAGATAGAATAGTGAGATCGGGATGTGTAAAAAAATTAACTAAAATTCGGCACGTAAAAAAATTTACTAAAATAGAAAAAAAAAAGTTGTTATTTATACCCCTCAAAATTTTGGCCTCGTCCCAAAATAGACCCCATTGAACCACAACTCGAAACCTCAACTTTGGGGACACCTCATTGGGCCACCTATTCCCAGGAACGCTCTCTATTTGACACATCAGCACTAATAGTCATTTGAAACCTAATTTCTCTAATGAGGAGAATAAATGACAAAACATGCTTATTTATACCTAGGACATCGCAGAACCAAATTAGAAGAAATCGTCATCTGCTTTTCACGAAATAAATTAACAGAGATAGTAAAAAAATAGCAGTATATTGAACATAATATACTATTTTTTTCAAGAATAGATGGTGTCAAGAACTAAAAAAAAGATCCATATAAAAAAACAGATCATGTCCAATAATTGAAGATGGATTATCACAAAAACTTATTATCGATTTTCACAAATAGATCTGAATTTTTTTTGTTAATTATGGAGAAAACAAATTGGGAATTATTATTTTTCGGATCGATATTGATGATCGATTTTCAAGATCTGAAAAAAACAGATCTGAATAATTTTAGAACAATTTAAAAGAAAATTAAAAATCGGAAAAAAAGATCGGGAGTAAACAGAATCGAAAAACAGATCTGTAGTATTCAAATATCCACAGTAATCAAACTTTCCCATATCGGGAATAAACAGATTTGTGGTATACAAATCTCCATAATAATTAAGGATCGATTTTCAAAAAAACTTGTTATCGATTTTCACAAACAGTTCTCAAGAACAGATCGGCCAAATTTTTTCCCGAAAATTTGCAAGTATTTCTTCACCTAATATTCGGTGTGAAGAATTATAAGATCAGGAGGAATATTGAGATAGAATAGTCAGATCGAGATGTGTAAAGAAATTAACTAAAACTCAGAGTGTAAAAAAATTAACTAAAATCGAAAGAAAAAAAGTTATTATTTATACCCCCTCAAAACTTTGTCCTCGTCCCAAAATAGACCCTATTGAACCACAACTCGACACCTCAGTTTTGGAGACACATTGGGCCACCTATTTTCCGAAATGCTCTCCATTTGACACATCAGCCCTAATAGTCATTTGAAACCTAATTTCTCTAATGAGCAGAATAAATGACAAAACATGTTTATTTATACTCAGGCCATGGCAGAACCAAATTAGAAGAAACCGTCATCTGCTTTTCATGAAATGAATTAACAGAGCTAGTAAAAAAATAGCAATATATTGAACACTATATACTATTTTTACTTCAAGAACAGATGGTGTCAAGAATTACAAAAAAAAAAAGAAAAAAAAAAGAAAAAGAAATCCATATAAAAAAAACAATTCATGTCCAATAATTGAGGATCGATTTTCACAAAAACTTAATATTGGTTTTCACAAACAGATCTGAATTTTTTTGTTAGTTATGGAGAAAACAGATTGAGAATTATTATTTTTCGAATTGATTTTCCAGATCTGAAAAAAA
>BMAC01000471.1:761061-798163 GCA_014905375.1 Phtheirospermum japonicum
TATATATATATATATATATATATATATATATATTGGGTTCAAATGAAAACTCGTCCTTAGTAGGGACTTATATTGACCATTAGATTAGATAATCTTAATGGTTGAGAACATGACATGTCAACAGGGTAATGATGTATAATACTGCATTAAATTAATAAAAAGGGTATTTTGGACATATATCAATGTTTATAAAGAGCACTGCATTGCTCTTTAGAAAGCACAATGGGTAAAGACAGAAAGCACTACGACTGTCTACAAAAAAGCACCACAAATTTCGTCTATAACTATTGTTACGTAGGCAAATTCAAAACTTAAAATAAAACTCAAATCTTCAACAAACCATAACTTTCTCAAATTTTATTCGTTTTAAATAAAATATATATCAAATTAATCATATTCCCAAGATCTACAATTTAAAATACATATTGCATGTTTAAAAATGTAAAAATAAATAAATGTAATTAAATTAAAAAACCTGAATATTAAAAGTATCGCATATGACTAATTTTAGCACTACAGTTTTGTATAAGAAGCACCATTATTTACGAGTAAGAATTTAGATTTTTACTATATAACAAGTGCTTTTATAATAAAGTAGCAATACTTTTTTTAATGTTGGCAGTGCTAATTTATTTGGAGTGCTTTCCTTATATTGTTGCAGTGCTTTTTTACTATACTACCACTGCTTTTTTCGATGGGAGAAGGATTCCCAAAACCACCACCCTCACCATCACCCATGATCCTAAACCTGCAGCCTCACAACAATGGCCTGAGTCAGACCAACAGTCACCATCGCTGCAGTTAAGAATTTGAGGGAGAGGTTTTAGCCGCTGCCGATTTCTCCCAAAAGCCAAACCCGTGCCTGATTCAAAAGGCCCGGGTCGTCACCCCAGCGCCCCTCCATTTCCATCACCATCTCCACGCCGCCGCTCGATGACACAAAGATCTCAGTCTGCCAGGACGTCAACGAGTCAAAGGAGGAGGACACGGCCGATCTCGACCCGTACGGGTTGGTGTACCTGAAACGGGCCGTGTCGACCGAGAATCTATATGGTGGCGATGTTTTCGGTCACATCTCGACTTCGGACATAGCCGCAGGTGGTGTTCGGCTTCCACCAGATCTCGCAGTAGTGGCAGCGTCGGCTCCACGTTTCGGCCGAGTCGCCAATGCCAGAGAGGATGTGTGAGATGGTTGTTTTGGGCTCGCGGCGGCTGTAGAGCTGGGCGCGGTAGGCGGATCTGCAAATAAAGAAGGAGGAGTGGGCTAAGGAGAGGGGACGACGGAAGGAAGAAGGATCTGCAAAGAAGAAAGAGATGGGTTTTTTGTTTCTCATGGCAGATTTGTTATTTTTGTGTTTGATTTGATTTCAGAGTATTAGGTAAAAAGACATAAACCCCCCTTACCTACCATATATTGATTTAATAAAAATTAAGAAAATAGAAAAAATATTATCCACACACATGATTATATTTAAGGCCAAAATGAGTTAGGTTCACGTATAAGGACGAGGTTCTCATTTGAAATCAATCATATATATATATATATATATATATATATATATACTCACACACACACACACACACACTTATATATGGAAATTTCGAACTACTCCATAAGAAACAAAAATTATTCCTAATAGTCCTACCAAATATAAACTTCCTTAATGATCCTAATGTGCTCATTTAGACAAGATTACCCTGTGATATTAGTACACATATGCCACGCGTGTGAAATTAAATCTTTCTTTCATCAGTCTCCTCTATCTATTACACGCAATTGAAGCCAAAAGAAGAAATTTAATTTCTCATCTCGAACAAAAATTGCGAACCCAAAATAAGAAAAATACAAACTGATTATGTAAATCAGTTAGCAATTTAGAAATACCCGCATAAACCCATTGATTTTCTGTCAATATTCGGCCTCAAAATTTGCAGCTTTGCTCCAATTCAAACCCGTTAACTTGCGAATTAGAAGTGATCCTGGAAATCGGCTGCAATCGGAGGGAGATGTGTATGATTCTAGTTAGATAAACCTGAAGATTGTATGATTCAGTTTGCAATCAGCCAAAGTGATTCTGGAAATTAGATCATAATTTAAATCTTCTCACAAATAAAATCTGATACGAACCTAGATAGCAGAATGGGTGGCCAGATAGTTTGAAATCGATAGTTGGGTAGAGAAATCAATGAAAATCTCTTCAAAGTTTAGTTTATTTGGTCGGTTATAAACAAACCTAGTAATATGTCGAGGAGGGAGAAGAAGAATCCCCATAACAAGTAAGTTGGTCATTCTGATGAAGTTGATTTTTTTGAGAGTTTGTAATTGTTTTCTATTATTTTAAAATTTGGGGGAAGTGAGAACAGAATCATTTGTGAATGAATGAATATGAATCTTAGGTTTGAGTGCATATTTATGAGTAAGTACTAATTACTAGTTTATGAATCTTGGGTTTGATTGTAGATTTTATGAAGTAAGTATTTTCTTTTTTTTTATTGGTTTGATATTTTGAGAATGACAGAGTATACTAACTTGTGATCTTATGATAACTAGTTTTCAATGTTGGTATAGTATGACTATGGTTGCCTAATTTGTAAAGGTCATTTTTTTCATAGATTTGTAGTTATAAATTAGTCATGTAGGATGTAATGCCAATTTGTGTAATGGCAATCTAGTTAGAACTGAATAAGTAGGCATGCATAAAGAAAAGATAAAGATTATTGCTTGACAGTGCCAACGTCCACTTACTTGCTTCCTAAAGACAGGGGCCTGCCAGCTCAGGAAGCCAAACGCCCGATACCGATAGAAGGGTCCCTAGCCCCCTTTCTCTTTCTTTATTACAAYCTTCTTTTTTGATGTCTAGGACCAGGGGCTACGTGATAATTCTCATTGGATCTCGGTTGTTCTTCATTTCGTCTTTTTGATCTAATTTAACATATAATAATACACTTCAAGACGTTATTTACMAATAAGAATAGGAAAAACTACCTTTTTGAATGGAAGAAGGCGAAGGGGTTTCTCCGATCATAAAGCCCCCTGATCCCTTTATTTTTCTTTCAYCCCCCCTGAATAAGTAAGACCCCGCTCTTTCGAATTCAAAAAAAGAAAAAGAAAAAAGAGGGTTCCAAACCCGTTTGAAGTGGCGAAGGCCTATGCTACAGTAAGAGAAAAAAGTAGGTTGAGGTTACATTGCTGTGTCAGAATAAGGGTAGCTATACTGATTCAGTATACTCTAAAGATGCCCTCGGTACAATATTGTCGGTCCTACAAAGATTTAATTTCAGTGATTGCCTTTTACTGATCTCATCTTTTACGGAATCGATCCCCTGTGACTGAACAAGAATATGTGGATCTGAGCATGTCTCGAAGCACAGTCCCACACGAAGTTTGTGAATAAGTGATTGTCTGATAATGAGCAAGGAATATCCGTCTTTCTGATAAACAGTTTGTTATTGACTGGGCATTTTACTATAAGCATAGCCTTGATAAGATTTGCAGGTTGTATTAATGGGACTCTTCACCTTTTGTGGGTGTAGTTTATTATTTATGCTGCTATTCTAACTACTTTGTTATGCAGTTTTGATATGATTGACTAGTTTAATATTTCTACTGCAAGTCTATTATTTTTTTACTGCAATTTTTTGATATGATTCACTAGTTCGGAACTGAATAAGTAGTTTGTTATTGGCTAAGTCATTAGTAATAACGGGGTAGTTTGTTATAAGCAGAACATTAACAAGCTTTGCAGGTTGGATCGTAATGGGGTTCTTCACCTTTTGTAGGAGTAGTTTATTAGATTGGCTGCATATGTAAATGGTTTGTCATGTAGTTTTTATTTTAATGGGAGTAGTATATTATTTCTACTCCAAGTATTTGTAATGACTTACTAGTTTTGGAACTGAGTAAATAGTTTATGATTGACTGAGTAATAACGGGGCATTTGTTTTAAGGAAAGTTCCCAACTAGTCCTGAAGATATATTTAGCTTCCCTAATACTCCATTTAATTTTAAACTTCCTAAAAAATATAATTATTCTAAGATCAGACAACATTACCCTTTTTTTCCATTCAATGGTTGATTTTGTTTATTTTTAATTTATGGCAACATGTTAATGTTAGCTGGTACAATGGTTAGATTTCTTCATATATTTTTACCTCTTAAACTATAATTGAAACTAAACGATTTGTATTTTACCCAGGGTACCTGGGGAGATGTCTATTCCGAGCAAAAGCACAAAGAAGAAAGAGTAAGAAACTGAGCACTAAACCCATTAGTATGTAATTGCAAACTTAGTGTTTCTGTTTGTTATACTATACATTGTTGGTTTTTGTTGTGATTTAAAGATGGCTACATACTTAGGCAAATCAACCATTATTGAATAACGCAGTGCATGATTTATTTCTAGGCAATTCTGGTGTAGCATGTCAAGCATTGTCAGCATCTTTTTTTGAATATAATGGCAAAATCAGTGCCAAACATTTTGAGATTATGAGGAAGATGCCATTATACCATTTATGCAAGTGCATCTACTTACGTAGGATAGATTCTTCTCTCTGTCAGAGGATAGATAATATCACTAAAGACATTGTGTACATTTTTAATCCTAGAACCCAAAAATTTAAGCTAGGTAGGACTGAAGTAGGTATGACCAAGCATGATGTGCAACTCATTCTTCGCATTGTTAACGGTGATAGAAGTATATAATTGTTTATGGGGAAGAATAGGGAATGGAGCTTCTGCACGAGAATGTTCGTGGGTAATGGTGTTTTAAACCAGCAACTGATTAAAGACAACCTGAGACAAGTGCTGACTAGATGGGGTGCTGATGCCTTACCAATTGATATCGAGGATGTAGTGCGTCTTTTTTGCCTCTTTCTGTTTGCAATAGTTTTTCTCCCCGTAATGGTGTTACATTAACATGGGGTTGGGTGGAGTATGCCGAGAACCTTGACAATATGAGGAACTACAATTGGAGCGGTGAGATACTAACCTTGCTCATTAATTCGATGGTTTCCAGCCATCAACATCCATATCAAGTGAAAGGTTGCACGATAATACTTCGGTAAAATAATGATCCAAAAAATTAATTTAAATACATATTTATTGACATCTAGAAATTATGATATGCATTTTTTTTATTCACGAATTATTTCAGCACTGGTTATGCAAGCATGCGTATATCATCGATGAAAGAGATGATCTTTGCAGGGTTCCAGGGTTGGTGAAATAGCACCTGCCAAAGATGAAAGATGTGGTCACTAAGTGACTGCTTTTTGAAATCGCAGAAGATCGGGTATGTATAAACTATGCGGTGATGAACATTGTACGTAGTATCTTACCCGATGTCTGGTTATTTAAACTGTTTGTAAATCAGGGTAATTTGGTATTTGTCTAGTGATTTTCGATTGGTGGTGATGTGTAGTTTGATTTGTATTACAGAGTATGAGTTTTACTATGTGTGCCTCTGTGAATGTAATTATTAGCTAATAAAGATACAATAAACATTTATATAAATTTATTTTGTCCAGGTTGTTGCATGCCAACTCCAACCAACCACCCTGGAAGTGAGTTCTTACGAACGACTAAAGAAGTGGAAGGCTGACAAGAATGACCGAGAAGGAATGATGGCTGGAAATTCTACTCAACGGACCAATGATGGTGAGAGTGGTGTAGGAAATGACGATGGTGATCGAGAGAAAGAATTCAGAGGTCTCGAGGGAGAGGTTATCGCCGCACAGAAGCTATATGCTTCCCTCCTAAAAACTCAAAATGAGCTGCAAGTAACCTTTGTTAGATTGGAGGTGGGGAACAAAAGGTTGAAAGAACAAATAACTCATTTGGAAGGCCTTGGTAATGTTATAAGTGCGGTACCAATAAGTTTCTTGGGACCGACTCTAGATGGTGAGAAAATGGCATACAGCGAGTTGTGCAGAAGTTGAAGAGAGTTGAGGAAGAATTGAAAAAAAAAAGGATGAAGATATCTGGCACGTGAGTGAGAGATAGCGACTAGGTCGACCCAATTATCGGAGCTCCATAGAGAGTATGGTTTAAGAATGAAGGAACTTCGGGAATCAAATAACCAAGCTTCCTAACTTGAGTTGAAACTTGAGGAGCAAAAAAAGCTCCATCAAATCTAATCAGAATCAATTACCAACCTTGACGATAGCTTAGCTAAAAACACCATATATCAAGTACACGTTTTGTATTTTAAACTTTGTGCAACCATAAATAGTCAGTAATTTGTCATATAATTTTGCACAGGTGGTATGTGGTTGTAGTTGAGCCACTAGTGCACGCCGTAACATAGGCACATCCTGCGAGTAGTCTGAATCTGCATTCTGACCGTACCCTAAAATCGGTAAATGAGCCAATGGAAAATCAAAATTCAGTGATACAGAGGATTAAGAGGAAATAGAGGAAAGTCCTGGTTGACGATGATTTTGAATACGGGCCAAATCCAACTCAGCGGAAAAAAGAAGATTCGATTGTTTCAAGCGATGTGGTGAAGTATAAGGATAAAATTCATTTTCTATGGATGCTTGATAACAAAATCGTTGGGCATTGCACGTGATACTTATCCAATAAATTCCTAACTGTTTTCTTAGATATATACAACAAGGGACTTGAGTATGTGGTCATACAATTGCACTTAACCTTTCTTTGCAATGTGGTTGATTTTTTTCTATTTTGTAAATGATGTGTAATGCAAAATTTAGAAAAATTAACGAGTAATAGATAATTCCATACTCTCTTTTCCCTTATAAAATCAAACACAATTTAATTGGTTTGGTTTTTTGTGTGCAGCGAGATAGTTTTCCAAGATGACAAATTCGTTGTCCTTGTGACCGTGAAACAAATCATGGATATACTGAAGGGGATGTACATCAGCAACCGTGTAAGTGTGACTGGTCTATAAATGCTCTATCGTATAATATATTTTAGATTGTAGTGTAAGTTTTGATAGTACTAATTTACGTGTCTTCTTCTTAAACCTTATTTATTCACATTTACATGAAAGGTTGTTGATGCTTACGGAGGACACCTGATGAGGAATTGTAAACTAAAGAAATGATTACTATTGTTCGAGTGAATTGTTGGGTAAGTTTCTTCATGGATAGGTGTAATGATTCAAATTTAATTTATTTCTAGCATCCATTTATAACAAAAGTATTTCTATTTTATGCAGACGCGTATCGTTCGGTTCAGTGGCAAAGAATTGATAAATGAAGTTGTGACAGCGTCACGGGATGAGGAAGCACTAATTTAATTTCCAATTTTATCCATGGGGAACGATAATGGTTTGGGCGCTAACCACTGGACATTGTTAGTTTTCGACGTCGAAAATGAGCATTGGAGGTTTTACAATTTGAAGAGGCCTCGTAAGAGAACTATAAAAGATAAGTACCTCGCCGACGCAGTGAAACTGGTGCATTGGTGTAAATTACTACTTAGTTAGTTGTTAATTCTGACATCTCAAGTGTAGATTTTGAAATCGATGAAACTGTTATGTTTTTCGGAATGCACAAGACGATCATTAATGCTAAGTCAGGGGAAAAGGCAAAAGTAAACCTCCAGCTCTCAACGCAACAATACCAATTACCTGTTATCTCGGTTAATGGATTACCTTCGTAGAGGCAGATATAAGAAAATCGATTTGTGGAATAATTCTTATTGAAATTAGGTAAACTACATTTTCGTCAACAATAAAAATGTTTGTGTGAACTCTACAGGAATGTCTATGCGATCTTTACATGCTACTTCATCAAGCATGTAGTGTTAAACCAAGACTTTCTAGTGGATTTTGACAGTGATGTCATGAATAGATTCAAGGCTGAACTCATTGAAGCAATAGTTAGCCCAAGTTTGTAATAAATTTCAGAACTATGATATGTTGCCCAATGTGATGTAGCGTGTTTTTTTTGGTCAAAGACAACGACTAATAGTTTGGTAGTATTTTATGCATTTAGAATGATGGTATTCTGAGACAAGTTCTTGATTATGAACACCCTTGGTGTACGTTTTTTTGTTGGTGACATTTCAAAATAATATATTTGAGACAAACTTTTGTGTTCCTTTCAAAATTAATTACCGGTCAACCGATACGCGTCTAAGTTTTGAAAAGGAGTTTAAGTTCTCCCACAAGAGAACGGGTTCACTTGTAGACTAGTAAGTTAACTCGGGTCGATTTCTCGAGGAATGGGAATCGGATTTAATGATGCTTATTATTCTAATATCACAAATTCTATCTAAAACACACGATGAATTTAGGTTTTTGAAATGATTCAACTTTAATAAATTTAAAAACGAAACTCTTCTTGTCTCGAAGGTGTCAACCTCTCGACAAGTTGTAAGAAAAGTAATTACGTGAACCGAATACGAACTACTACACATCATACTAACAACTGTAAACTTGCTTGCATGTTCCAACAATAACAACTATCAATCAAATGCCCTTAACAACCCAAGAGCAACAACGGTTCTACACTACGCCACTTACGAAATCATTTCAAATGATAAATAAGATTTATAATAATTTAAATACTAAGATGCTTCAACAAATATAACTAAACCAATCACAACTTCATTCTAAATCCAAAATCAATTGTTCATCCAATATCAATTATCCAAAAATGCAATAGTATGAATTCCAAACACTAGTACTTAAACAAACTATCAATAAAACGTTATTCAATATGTTCACCAACTATTCATAAGATATCCCGAATCGGATCACTACGAAAACTACAAGATTACGAGTTTAGAAATTACTAGTCGTTGAACTACTTTCAACTAGCGATGATGATGAACGGTCTCACTCCGAGAGTTGCGTAAAATCCCAAGGCTTGTCACGAACCCAGAATCCCAGCGACGAACAATGGCTGCTACTAATCGAACCGTGATAGGGAATCGTACGGATTTATGCTAGAGGTATGAGAGATGTGTCAAATCTCTCTACCTTTGGGGTGTTTTTGGCTTCTACAACCTCCCTAGAGTCTCCAAGGCTGAATAATTCCGAACCCTGGCCTCCTCTGCTGATTTTAAATAAGCTTTGGCCATTTTGTAACTGAAAATTTCCAAAAAATCCGCATGCGTAATGTACTTGTCCGATCGGACTTGGGTCTTGTCCAATCGGACGACGGCTACTGCCCGTGGCTTCGATTAGTGCACCAGTTTGCCCATCCGGTGTGCGCTTCATCAGTCAGTCCGATTGGAGGTATACGCTATCCGATCGGTGGGTGTCCTTTTCGGCTACTTTTGAGCGTCGCTTCTTGTATCTTTGTGCTTTGGATCCACGGGACGTTCTAGCTGTATGAGAAAAGTAAAGAATTACTCTCATTTGGACCGATTAGAGATCAACAAGTCGAAAAGTTAAGTAAGGAGACAAAGAATGCAAAACGATGCAATTCGACCTGGTCTTAACCCGAAAAAATATAATAAGAAGACTCAAAAATGACTCGATTATGTACAGATTCGTAACAGAAACGTACGAATCAACCACCCCATGCTTAATTGGTTTGTTCGTCCTCGAACAAATGAAAGAATCAAAATCAAGAGAAGTGAAAGTAGTTAGAGCTAAGAGTCATGTTGTGTATATAGTTTAGTTTTGCAATTATAAACACTTTCGCCGAAAACCATAAGGCTAACTCGTAAGAAATCGAAAGGATGCTTCCTCACAAAAGGGAAAATTATAATCATGCATTCAACAGGTAAGTGTATACGCTCGGATCATCATAATCATGCATTCAACGACTCGTGAAAATCAAAGACTCATACATCGCATAAGTGTGCACATTCAATTAAGAATCGGATTAGGACTTTTTAGGGTTGTAATGTTGGCTCTTTGGTAAGGTATGTCATATACAAAGATGTGTGGCTAACTTGCGGACAAACGCAATCAATAACTCACTCAATCCAATACCTTAAGCATAGAGCGTAATTTTTGCTCCTCATTCTTCCCAAATAACCAAATACCATTATTTTTAGCCTTTTATAGCTAAGGCTATTTTCAACCCCTAAAACCCGAATTATTATATATATATATATATATATATATATATATATATATATATATATATATATATATATATATATATATATATATATATATATATATATATTTTATATCTAGATGCTCTTATGAACTTTAGCACCGTCAATCTCGATTTATTATTATTATTATTATTTTTATATATACCACTTCCCACTAATTCCCATCTTGCAATCGTCATATCTCGTTAACCATTGATAAATAAAACTCTCATCTCACAAACTTAATGGAATGAGAGCTGCAATAATGCTCGTGGCTAACCAAGAGATGGAATAAAGGCTCGAGGGGGCTCATTGGGGATTTTTAGTGGTTTTTATTTATGAATAAGGCCGGAAACGGGTTTTATATGTGCCTATCATCATTTTCAAAACCTAATGTACACATACGTTTAAGAGACTTCTCAAAACACTTATCGAATCACAATATGAAATATTGATAAACACACAAGGATTCTTACTAGGGTTTAATCCACACTTTTGAAAACAAGGTGATCTAGTTTTAAAAATTTTGCAAAACTGGTAACGATAAAGTGTTGTTTTAAGCATATATAAGTAGTTTTGAAAAGTTTGCACTTAAACAAACTCACAAGACTCTAAACATCATACCACATAATACATAATTTTGACAGGCATGCCAGTACAAACACAAATAAGCATGGGCAAATATTCAACAAAAGTTGACGTAATCAATTCGTTGACTAGCACTTTGTTACAAAATTGTGACTATGTTACCAAAAGTTGTTTGTAATCGATATGCATGAGACTCTAAACCCCGGATCGAGGATTGCGCAACCGTTCGATCAGTTATAGATCTTTTCCGATCGGACTGGAGTCCAGTAGACATTGACCAATCGGTCGTCTCTGTGTCACCGATCGGACGATACCGTCCCCTCCCCCTATCAAGAAAAACAAGAAAACTCCTGGTTGCTAACACGCCAAAATGAATGTGGGTAACTAAAATCAACGCACAGAGCCATATAGGTAATTAAACAAACCATAAGTTTAGCAATAGTCACAACATAAACACAAGAAAATATTAATACATATAATAAATCCGAATAAACAGGAAATAGTCTAGAAAACAAATAAAAAGGTGGATAGAGTGGTGATACAGATTGGGGCATGGGCCCACCTAATGGTCCATGTCGTCTGGAGGTGGAGGTGGGTAGCGTTGCTCGAGGCGGAAGAGGCGCTCGTCAATCGTAACGAGGTATCCATGACTCGCATCTACGCTTCCGGTCAACCGGGCAAGATTCTGATTAGTTTTCGCCCAGTTGTTGCTCATCATTTTCAATGTGCTCCGGAAATACCGTGCTTCCTCCCTAGCCTCCTCACGTGCTGCCCAGGAGTCCTGTCGAGCGTTTCTCGCGTGCTCTTCTTGATGGATGCGCAATTGCCCCATTTGATCCATCCATGTCATTCATCGTCGTCATTCACCTCCTCCTCATCTTCTGCATTCTCGTCAGCATTATCGTCATCATCCGTGTCATCATTGCTCATCTTCTGCATTCTCATCGTCATTCACCTCCTCCTCATCCATGTCATCATCGTCGGCATTATCGTCATCATTGGTGTTCTCGATTTCTTCATCTATTAGCCTCTCCAAAGTCAACATGAACGTCGGAATAGCGATGTTCCGTCCATTAACCGACCGACTCTCAACCACCATTGCTACACTCGGGTACATGATGTCATCGTCATAAGGATCACAACCGTGGTGCCGGGCGAGCTTGGTAATAAAGGCTCCCAAAGTGAGATTTTTCATTTTCTTTTTCCCTCACTTGTTGAACGTTCTCGATTGCAGCAATCAAGAGTGGATAAATGTTCACGTTTCCTCAGTGGTAAGCCATCCATAATGCCTTCAACTCGGTGGATGATATCCGTGTAGCGTCCTCCTTACCTAGGAACACTTGCATGAAGAATTTGTACGTGAGGTAGACGGCATTCGACTTTAAGGACGTCGAATTAAAATGGCACCCGGGCTCCGGTGTTAATCCGGAAAGCTTGGTCCACCACGCCTTCTTGTCTTAGTCATCGAGTTGAGAGGTTTGGTTCGTCTCCCTTTTTCTATCAATGCCAAATATGGCATCGAGGTCATCCTGGTCAGTGTGGAGCTTTCGGTTACAGAGACAACATTTTAAAGATCCATCGGCGAGTGCTTCGAATGTCATGAAGAGTTCAAGCATAAGGGTGCGATATCCCGGTTGATTCACTCTGGCCCATTTCATTAGGTCGAGAAACGTGAGTCCCTTTATGAATTTTTCTAGCCATCTTATCATTGATTGTAACCTTCTCCTCTCAGAACTCGATATTGATGAAACGGGGTTGATAGACATCCCGCTTAATGAGGGACTTGTAGAGCGTAACCTCACGATCGTCCGTAAGGTTAAAAGGATCTATCCCTCCTCGGGTGTTGCTTGGCCCCGTGCTTGAAGTTTTTCTACGCCTCTGACGAGAATCGGATGCCGTAGCGGATGCAAAAATTCACAAGAAACAAACGAAGTTCTCACAGTAATTTTATCGAACACCTACTGTGCGCCTCAAGAACTCAACCAATTCAAGCTCAATTTGTACAACCCCAACTCCAATCACCACAAAACCTGCAATTAAATGCCCCAAACAGTTCATTAAGCTTAAGTTTCAGCCGTTATACCTTGGGATTCCCGTGTTTGGAGGCGTTGGTGAAGCTTGGTGTGATGTGAAGGAATTATGATTAACTCCCCAAATTCCTCGGACGGATGTAATTGGGTATGTTTTGTCTCCGATCGGACGCGTTGTTGCTCTCAATTTCCCAGGTGTTGAAGTTGTGAGGATTGAATTCGTGAGTTTTTGTTCTACAAGGGAGAAAAAATTGGAGAGTTTAGGATAAAGTCTGCGAATGGGCCGACTGCTGTTTTATAAACTGCGCAGTCGTCCGATCGGTCTGTGTCGTGGTCCGATCGGACTGCGGTCCAATAGGCCTTGTGCGATCAGACGAGGTCCTTGACCGGCCGGTCTGCACTGTTCTTCAATTTTTTTTTATTTTTTATTTTATTTTATATATAGTTTTTTTGTTATGTTTTTTATATATATAAATTATTAATATTAAAATTATTATGGTACCCTGCAAAAATTCATAAATGACAATTAGGCACGAACAAGTTATTCCACAACAAAAAGTTATTTATTTAGTTATTGAGCAAAAATGCTCGTTATTGCGATAACATGCTTAAAATCGATCCACTCAGAGCAACGAGGTTTTCTCAATCAACGGCCTATTGTCCTACTTAGGGCCGAATACTAGTTCATAGAGTTCTTCCACCTTCTCTTCAAGGTCAACGATCCTACCCTTCAGTCGTATGATCTCGGCATCCGCATCGTCCAGAATGTTGTGAAGGCGCTCGATGTTTTTAGTCAGAGCGACCTCCTCGGTGAGAAATTCGTGGAGATCGATTTGCAGTTTGTGGATCTTCTGACGATACTCCTCTAACTTTTCTTCCAGTGTTTATACAGTGTCCTCGTATTTCTTCCTCTTCACCCAACCATGAGCAGTGTTATTATGATGATTCATGGTGTTGGTTGCTGGACAACGCTCGGAAATATGAAAGATGAGAAAAGAATTGGTGTGGAGGTTAAGGGCTTGAGGGTGGGTTTATATAGGGTTTGAAAGTGGAGGTAAAAGGATTTGAGAATCAAATAAGATCAAGAGGGGGGAAAGAAAATATTTACTTCACTTTATATAAAATCAACCCCCACAATTAAAGATCCTCTTACCTCAGAGAATATTGCCAGAATATCTTACCCAACTGGTTTCTTTTGCATGGTAATATTCCTTCCAAAAATAGGCTCTCACACCTACCGTCCGATTGGTTATTTTAACTCCTCCGATCTGACAACTTATCAGAGTAGTCCGACCGGTTACATGTAGGTCTTCGATCGGTGATCCCTGGAAAACTAATTCCTTGTTTCTTAACGTGCAATGGCACCTGCCAAATGTTCTAAATAGATGGATATACACATATATACAAATGTCAGATAGTAAGGGAATAAAAGAGAAGAACTTGGGTTACCTCCCAAGAAGTGCAATGTTTAACGTCTTAAGCTTGACGGTACCTCGTTCGAGTTTTAAGTTTCTCGAGGGGGATCGTTGAGTATCACTACTTCATGATCTTTCTGAGAAATTGGTCCCCCGTGATACAACTTCACTCGGTGGCCGTTGACTTGGAAGGTAGAGTTGCTCTTCTCATCAAGCAAGGTTACGGCCCCAAACTCGTTGATATCGGTGATCAAAAATGGACCGCTCCACTTCGACCTCAATTTTCCTGGGAAGAGTTTGAAACGAGAGTTAAAGAGCAAGGCTAACTTACCGACTTCCAGGTTTTTATGGACGAGCTTCTTGTCATTTGTTTCTTTCATTTTTCGTTTGCTCGCCCACGCCATCTCGTACGAATCGTTTCGAATCTCCTCCAATTCACTTAATTCAAGCTCTCTATATCCCCCTGCCTCGTTCAAATCAAGGTTCAAAGTACGAATTGCCCATTCCGCTCGATGCTCCTACTCGACGGGAAGGTGACAAGCTTTTCCATAAACCAACCGAAATGGGCCCATGCCCAACACCATTTTGTAGGCTGTACGATAAGACCACAATGCATCAATCAGCTTTGCTGCCCAGTCTTTGCGGTTTGGTTTCACGGTTTTTTTTTAAAATGGCCTTGATTTGCTTGTTGCTCGTCTCTACTTGCCCCGAGGTTTGTGGGTGGTAAGGGGCTGCCACCTTGTGACGCACCCCATACTTACTCATCAGTCGATTAAAAGATCGGTTGCAGAAATAGCTACCCATATCGCTTATGATTGCTCTCGGTACTCCGAATCGACTGAAAATGTTCTCTTGGATGAACTTGAGAACAATCTCAGAGTTAACTTTCCGTGTGGGAATCGCTTCCACCCATTTCGAAACATAATCGACTCCTACGAGTATGTACTCGTACTCTCCACTCCTCGGAAAAGGAACCATGAAATCACTTTCCCATATGTCTAAGATCTCGATCACTTGATTGGGTATCAAGGGCATCTCGTCCTTTTTTCCTATCGTTCCCGACCGTTGGCATCTATCGCAAGTCTTGAAATATTGGTGTGCGTCGGCGAACAGTGAGGTCCAGTAAAATCTAGCTTGGAGGACCTTGAAGGCCATTTTCTGGCTTCCGAAATACCCCCCTCATCATGGCAAAATTTTAGAACGCCAATCTTCTCTTCGTCCGGTATGCATCTTCGAAAATGTCCATCCTTGCAATGCTTGTATAGATAAGGATCATCCCAAAAGAAACTCCTTCATTTAAACAAAAATCTCTTTCTTTCTTGCGAAGAAAGATGGTTAGGGATAATCTTACAAGCAAGGTAGTTAACAAAATCGGCATACCACGGTTCATTGACACTTTAAACCGCATTCCCACTCTCATATGGGAACATATCGTCTACAAACTCAATTTTATTAAGCTCTCCTTCTATTTGCATACGGGACAGGTGATCAGCAACCACATTTTCACTCCCTTTCCTATACTTAATTTCAACGTCAGATTCTTGTAAGAGAAGAATCCAACGAATCAATCTAGGCTTACTTTGTATTTTGGCGAACAAATGTCGAAGGGCTGCATGATTAGTGTGCACAATCACCTTGGAACCAACGATGTAAGAACAGAACTTATCTAGTGAGAACACAACTGCAAATAATTCACGCTCTGTTGTGGTGTAATTAAGTTGGGCGCTATTTAACATATAACTAGCATAGTAAATGACCCTCAGCATTTTATCCACTCTTTTTCCTAAGATTGCCCCGACTGCCTCATTTGAAGCATCACACATTATTTCAAAAGGAAGAGACCAATCAAGTGCAACTACAACTGGTGCTTATGTCAATTTTTCTTTCAAAACATCAAAAGCTCTAAGACACTCACCATCGAACTCGAAAGGCACATCTTTTCCGAGCAATTTACATAACTGGCGACAAATTTTTGAAAAATCTTTTATGAAACGTCTATAAAATCCCGCATGTCCCAAAAAACTTCTAACGCCTTTGACATCCTTAGGGGGTGGAAGAGTTTCAATAACGTTGATTTTAGCCTTTGCTGGCAGTGTGATGGCATATTGTGCTCACCTCCTTGGATAATATAACTCGTTCATTTCCTTCCATTCTCCTTTCCTTTGTCGCAAGTTCCTTGAAGAACTTGAAGTAGGCCAGCATTGCTTTAATCACGTCGAATAGTGGGAGGTTCACGTTCACATCTTTCAGCATGTTGTAAAGTTCCATGAACTTTTTGCTCTCCTTTGCTGGTTTGAGGGGATTGGGGAATGGTACGGCATCCCTTATGAATCGTTGTGGTCTTTGTTCTTCATCAGCCTTCTTGTCCGGTCGGTCAGTCTCACTTGACCGATCGGAAGAAGTCTCCTGTCTTCCACTCCGACCGGACTCTAGATTATTCCGGTCGGAGGATTCCCACTATTCTCCATTCCGATCGTACCCTGGATCATTTCGATCGGGAAGACCCTCCTGTACTCCAGTCCGATCGGTCGTGTGTGTAGTCTGATCAGAGATATCATCGATTGCATCCTTCTGAGTTGTTTCGGCGCATTTCGGATTAAAAGCTCCAGTCAGTGAGCCTGGAACATATCGATTACATGATTTGTGGATTCTCCCCACCGTTCCTTTCTCACCGTTTGAGCTAGATTCCCCTTTGTCTTTTCCATCCACACTTGGCTCGTCCTCGGAATATTCTCCCTCGATCCTCATACTCCATTATCAACTTTCTTCCTCCCACGTAACACATGCACCGCCATCGATTGTTCGGGTTGGCTCGGTAGCTTCCCCGGATCACTTGCTGTCTTTGCCATAGAAGACGAGAGTTGCCCTATCATCATCTCTAGCTTCTCCAGTTGTTTCCTCGTCCGCTTGCCTTCTTAGATTGTACTAAGTGTTTCCTCCCGAATTCGTAAAGTTTTATGCTCTAGTTGCTGACGCCATAGTCTTAGTTCTTCGTTGGGGTTGATCGGAAGCGGCATTTGTTGCTGTTGCGGCACTTTCTGGTACTGTGGTTGCTGCGCTTTCTGGTACTGTGGTTGCGGCGCTTGTTGATATTGTTGCTGTGGCGTTTGATATTGTTGCGGAGGGTGTTGTGAGTAGTTGCTTTGCCCCTTATTTTGATAAGAGTTATAACCACTAGTTTCTCCTTGGTTCTTATTCGAGGGCGGTCGTGGGTCCGATTGCTTAGAATTGGGCACGTAATTCGAGCTTTTGGGAATGTAGCTCGAACTCGAGTTATATTATCCGGTAAACTTCTTCCCATACTTGTTATTGGGTTGATAGTTTTGGATGGCATTAACTTCCTCATCTTCTTCGTCGTCGAACACTACATTACAAGTGTCAGCTTCATGTCCCACCGCTCCACACTTTTCGCACATCTTGGGCGGAGGTGTCGATGGTACCTCCTCCCCTTTCATTTTACTTGTCAATAGTGCGACTTGCTTCGACAGCTCCTCAATTCGGATTACTTCATTACTAGGCATAGGGGTTCCTTGGACTTTATACTTCCTTGGTCGGAAACTCGTTTGTTATGACTTTTCGCTCATCAGTTCAAATAGTTCCCAAGCTTCCGTGGTGGTTAGCTCCCTAAAATCTCCGGCTTTCACCTCCACTTATTGTTTGTAAACCGGAAATAGCCCCTCGTGGAAGTAATTGTTTACCATTTCTGCACTGTTATTGTGGTGTGGACATTTTTGCAAGAGTCCCTTGTATCGTTCCCATGCTTCATAGAACGATTCTCCCTCCATTTGCTCAAAATTCTTGATCTCTCTTCGCAATTTGGCAGTCGTTTGAGCGGAATAGAACCTACTCATAAACTTTTTATACACCATCTCCCAATTAGTTAATGAATTGGGTTGCAACAACAAAAGCCAATGTTTCGCTTTATCTTTTAAGGTCGTCGAAAAGCATTTCATTCTCAATTGATCTTCGTGGAGTCCAGGTGCTGGAATTCTGCCCACCACAAGGTAAAATTCCCGAATGAAATTCAAAGGGTCTTCATTGCATACTTGACTAAAATATACAAACTGTATCTGAAACTAGAAGACGATCCTGACCTATTCTGAAATATGAAACTTCAACACAAAGTTATAGTGTGAAAATTCAGTGCTAAACTTAAATAAAAAAAACACAATGTCATTCTGCATTACTCTAAATATACGAAACTACGATACAATCATATATTGTGATAAATTGTGAAATTCTCTGTGATCATAAACTATATTATGATCTTGAACCAAACTTAAATACGAAACTACAACACGCAATTTTAATGTGGTAATTGTGAAATGTTATGAAATCAAACAATACGAGCTCATGAATTATTGTACAAGGGGTTTAAGATCATAGTAGGAGTTTGCATGACAATTGCGAATTACTCTGACATAGTAAATACAATACGAGGAGTTTGCCTGATAATTGGAAACTACTCTGACATATGGAACCACAATACTAAACTACCCTGTCATAACGTTGGTAATCACAAGTAGAAAATACACTTATTTTATGACTACATTAATTAATTCATCAGAATAAAGGATTGAAATGGAACCGTATGAGGCTAACTTTACCATTATCTCTGTCATTTCCAGTAGCCCCGAGAAGGTGACTCTTGAATTTACCTAACAAGTATGTTCCATCAATGAACATCAAAGGTCATCAAAAATCAAACTCTTCAATACAAGACGCAAATGAAACAAACATCCTTGTGAAATGGTCATTTGGAATATCAACATCCAAAATAATGTGCGACCCAGGGTTAGACTTATGAAGACAATCGACATACAAATCTAATCCCTGAAATGAATCTCCAATGTCCCCAATAACACATTGCCTAGATTTCTCCACGGAAAGATATGCCATTTTGCAAGTAATTGATAACCCGAATTTACTCGAGAACAACTTCCCAACATCGATAGGACGAGTGCCCAAAGTCTGTTGAACATCTTCTAATATCAATAAGGAAATTAGCTCAGAATTAATTTGATTATGTTTAAGTGATGGGAAACAAGATCCACATGTGTGTGTGTTGTTAATTACTCTTACATAAAAAATTCATTGACATTCTCGGTAGATGCATGAACGTACCAAGTGCAATTATGGTCTGATCATTTAGTTGTGAACCTCTCAGCGTCATTTTTTATAAATTCAAAACCAACGCCGATTGTCATCTTACGTAATGCAATCCTAAATTCTTTCACCCAACCCTCGTACTTTTGTCCAACGACTGATACCCTTCTGTACCAATCAGCAATTAATAACTTCTTGGTGCAGCTCGGAACCAAGTTTGATAGAATGTCCTCATTATTCGAACAATTAGAAGCAGTCTGAGGTTCGGTTTAAACGAAATGGTGGAAATATTGACTCTAACTCGAACTAAACCGAATGATATTAAAATATTAATCATCATTTTGAAATTAGTCTCATTACCAAGGATACTCATTGGACATTCCAGAATGGAATAATGCATTTTCGTATTCATAGTCTCTAGTTCACTCCAGTTTGCATGGACTCTGAGAACAAGGGCATCGAAAGAGAATCCGGTCTCTACGTCAACTACGAGCGTCTCCCAGGCATAATTATATAGAACAATAATACCTCTGTAGTCGTCCAAACCTACATCAAATATTAACAACTGTTAAGAATATTATAAACTACATTAAAACCTATAACTTCAGAAACTATAATTAAATAGCAAAATATACTAACGGGATGATAGTTGAAAGATAATTACAAACTATTTTAAAACAAGATGCAACTACACTAACCTAATACCATTAAAAGACTTCATCAACTGCAAACACACAATTCAGAACTACAGTTAACATAATTGCAAACAAACACATAAATGAATATCTTAATAGTTGGAAATAAACACACTATTCAGAACTACTGCTAACAAAACAGCACTTTGAAAAATAACTACTTTGCAATACGAATTAAGGTTGTAATGAATAATTACAAACTACCCAGTCGAGTAGTTTGGACTCTGTTTGCTAAAAAATGACCATTATATTCTAAACTACTATGTACGCTGAATTCAAAACTATTCTGAAATACATGTGAAATTGCATAATACTCTAAAAAAATAAAACTACTCTGAAAAAACAAGTTTGGCTACACTAAAAAAAGTAACTACTTTGCAATGCGGATTAATGTTGTAGTTGAATAATTACAAACTACCTAGTCAAGTAGTTTAGACTCTGTTTGCTAAAAAATAACAACTATATACCAAAATACTATGTACAATGAATTCAAAACTATTTTGAAATACATGTTAAATTTCATAATACTCTAAAAAAAAACAAAACTACTCTAAAAAAATAAGTTTGGGCTGCACTAAAAAAAAACTATTTTGCAATACGAAGTAAGGTTGTAGTTAAATAATTACAAACTACCTAGTCGAGTAGTTTGGACTCTGTTTGCTAAAAATGACAACTATATTCTAAACTACTATATACACCGAATTCAAAACTACTCTGAAATACATGTGAAATTGAATAATAAAAAAACAAAACTACTCTGAAAAAATAAGTTTGGGTGCAACTAAATTCAAAAGGTAAAGAATAGACTATAGTTGATAAAATATTGGCAAATGGCATACCATATTTAATATAAAAGTCGAAGAACAAATATGTTGTTTCGATAATGAACCGAAAATGACGTGTTTCGATAAACGCAGTACGACATACTCAGTAACATGTCGATAGTGAAAAAATATATTGCTCTACCAACTAAAATAAAATGAAAAAAAAAACAAAAAGATGCAAAAACTACTTGAATAAGGCCGATGAACAATCAATGAAAAATATTGGTTTGTAAGAGGGTAATTCATGGTTAAGTAAAAGATATAATTCAGGGAAGCATAAAATTCAGTTATTACTCTACATAATCAATTAACAGTCACTTACTATCAATTTCCATTTCCAAACCACGCTAATTGAAATAGTGTGTTATGAGTTGTGTATGGTGGCGGGAATAATAAAATCATGAGTTGTGTTGTAGTTTAAAATCTCATCTACAAAAATCATGAGTTGTGTTGTAGTTTAAAATCTCATGTACAAACTTGTGGTTTAATTTTTTACCTCAAAACATGAGCTTTGACAAAAACCATTTGCTATATTCGGTCTTGAAGTGCTTCGAAGACCTAGCCTCTGGATCTCCTTCCTGGTGTTCACTAATTAAATGCGAGAATAGATTAGGGTTAAATCGATTTTCGATCTCCGATGCGAGAATTAATTAGGGTTATCTTTGATGGATGGTTTGGTTTGGTGACTGGTAATGGACTGATGAAGAAGGTGAGTGGTGACGGAAGGCCATGRCTATYAGATCACGAAGGGTTTTCAACCATGGCTATCGCAATGCGATTTGTGAAATGTGACTGCGAGATTGAATTAGGGTTGCGGACGAGGGTGGCGTTCAGGGGGTGGATAATTATATATGAAATTACTTTTATGACCCCTACTATTCGAGCCTATCGAATAGCTTGCGAGCCGGGCTCGGCTCGGCTCGTTAACTAAACGAGCATTTTATGAGCTCGAGCTCGGCTCGTTTATTAAAATAAACGAGCCGAGCTCGAACCTTAACGAACGGGCCGAGCCGAGCTCTCGAGCTGCTCGTTTCGTATAACTGCTCTAAGGCAATTAGCTCCGCTTCCTTGGTCGACCGATAAATTACATACCACCTGTTAATAGAAAGTCACATCCACCAACCGACTTTATTTCATTCGAATTATTAATATAATTGGAATCAGAAAAACAAGAATTTAATTATAACAAATCATAATCCCTTTTAAAAAATATTAATCAACCTTTCTAGAGCACTCTAATGAGTGTATTAGGACTATGAATTTATCTTGATAATTTACCAAAAGTCAATATATCATCAACACAAGCATCATTAATAACTTTAATATAAACTCACCTTTTACATTTATTAACATAAAAACCAATAGAAATCACAACACCGTAAGAATTTATAAATATTACTAAGTCAAAGAATAGACAACAAAATTACAATTAACAATTTTGGGCATATTTAACTTTTTAATGATATAATTAACTTACACCCCCACAATTTAAAATATTTAAGAGATAGTGTTTTATTCTTCCAAAGTTCATAAGGAGATTTTTTTTAATAATTTTATAATGATTTTATTGAGAATAAAATAATAAAAAAAATCAGAATTTCATTTAGAGAATAAGGTAAAACACTTGAATGAAATAAACATTCTAACATAAAACTTTTGTCCACAAATTGACCATATCTAGTCATTACAACTTTATTAGAATTGAAAACAATGTTTAACTAATAAAGAAGTACTAATAATATTTTTTTTCTTGAAAAATAACAAGTCCCATATGAAGACAATAAATTTCGGAATGACAGATATAGCTTGAATTGATCTTTTCCTATGACGTGAGCCACATTCTCATTTCACATGGTTAAAGTTCTTGTGCCTGATACCTGATAAGTTGAAAAGTAAATTTTAACGGTGCACACATGAATTAGCCCTAGAGTTATTTAATCATTTGAGTTAATAATTTATTTAACTCTGGGTTACTAACAAACTTGTTAGCATAGGAATAGAGGCGGCCTCCACAGTTACCACATTAGCTTGCTGTTTGGAAGGGGTTTCTAAATTATTTTTCAAACCATGGGCGGGGAAAACAACACCGAACCGAACTCACATTTTTATCTTTAGTAACACTGTTATTGTATTTATTATTGCGAGTTCCACCAAAAGCCGTTTTTGTACAATTTTCTTAAAATAATTAGGCTTTGATTTATAAACATTTTCTTAAAATAACTAAAGCCTTGGATTGAAAAAAGTTTTTGAGATTGTTGAGAAGAATAGCAAAATCGGACCAAGACGACTTTTAATCAAAGAAGACACATACACATCGTCACTTTGAATTCATATATCATAAATTAAGTTCTCAAACTCAATCAATTGATCAGAAACTTTTAGTATCAACCATATTAAAATCTAACCAATCATCAATTGAAGCTTGAGACCTTTTTAGCAGTACCATAATGATAATCAAGTGCATTCCACAATTCAAAAGCAGTTTTGGTACTCAAAAAAAAATACGATATTTATTATCAGACAAAGCACTCAAAATCCTATTGTCATGTGACAAACAACTTCTTTGTCAGCGGCATCTTGGCCAGTTGGAGTTTCTTTAGATTTAGAACCAGGTGTTCCACCACTTGGCTTAAGCCCATTTTGAATTATAAAAAATAACCTCAATTCAGTTAACTAAAATTTCATTTGTTGTTGCCAACAAAAAAAGAAAATCCCATCAAATTTCTCGGGCTTACTGGATAATGATTTCAAAAATCCCATTAAGTAAACCTAAATTAGGGCAACACTCTTGTTAGGAACTAAACATCCGTTAGGCCAAAATTTCATATTAATACATTATATTACAAAAATATTACAGTTAACCAATACATCATAGTACGAGTCAGACATTTATGAAAAACTAATACTTTATGGTAAAAAAACCAATACAACCCGTTAATCTGGCCTAACACAAGTGTTTGCACCTAAATTAATAGAAGAAAAAAAAAAGGGTTTTTCTCTCTAAAATTGTTGCAAATATTGATCACAGTCTAATAATCAAAATAACCAAATAAATAAAAAAAATCTACTAATTAAGAACACACGAATAAATCTATAACAATAATTATTTAAAAATAATATAAAAAGTGGAGTTCAGAAAAGAGTAGGTCGAAACACGCCACAGCGCTCTCTTTAGAGAAAAAAATGCCCCGCTTCAATGTTTATAATATTGATAGCCCGTCTTCTTTCAAAATTCGACAATCCATTGGTACTCTACCGTATGAAGCAATGAGAACCCAAACCCTTGAATACTCAATGCTCAATAAGGTATAAAATTACAAGGATTAATGTATTTTTCTTACGTAAAAACTGAATGCCTTTTATACACCTGAAAGAATATAAAGATAGAATGTGATTTTGCACTTGGAAAAGTACGTGCATATAATAGTATAATTTAAAAATAAATTCCTATATTGTTGTACTTGTAAGAGATTTGGAAATATGAGTTTTTCCTAAAGTAAGAGTATTGGCAGCCCTTTTATAATACTCATCTTATATTCACCACCAGGTGAGAAGACGTGAGCGGCCATTAACTAGCTATTAGTGGCTAATTAAGCAGGAAGGTAATTGTAAATAACCGTTTCGTTAATAAATTAGGGAATAATTTCAATATATCGATGTGAAAAAATGAACAAGTCAAAAAGGGTTTCAATTATCTTGATTTTTAAATCAATTATTTTCCAACACTCCTAGCTCCACATTTTTTTTTCACTCTCCCCAATTGTAGAGAGCCAAAATCCGCTCCCTTGTTTTTTTGTTTTTTTTGCTTATTTAAAATATTGGCTCCCTACTGCAAAATTAAAGGGGTAAAAAAGTAAGAGCAAAGAGAGACGTTGGAGTTAGTGAGAAAAAATAAATTAGAATTTCGCAATTGCTCTTTTTTTATTCTTGTTTGAACAAATTCATAGACATTCTGTACTATTGATCTTTGGAGTGAAAAAATGCATGTTGGAATAGAGGGAAGAAAATGGAGGTTTGGGACCTTGAACACACGTTGAAGAAGATTGGCATTCAATTCTTTATTGTTTGGGGGTAGGGATGGTTTAGTGTGGGTAGTTTTTTTTTTTGTTTTTGTTTTTTTAAGAAAATGAAATTTCAATTATATATTTAGGTGATTATTTTTAAGTTATTCAATAATTTGTGAAATATATCTGTGATTAAACAATGTAAATATAATTGATTAAAGAGTTTGGTGTTTTTTGAATTAGATAATACATAAAAAGATAAATATAAAGTGATAAAATTTAAATTTGTTATTTAAGAATTTGAAAGTATGAATTATAATTATTAAAGTATTATACTGTTATTATTAAAAAATAACATAAATCTAAAATAAACATTTTTTTAAAGAATTTGATTAAAGAGTTTGGTAGAGAGGCTATTGGATAGATATTTGGGAACTTCTACGGTCAAGCACCCACTGTGCAGGCCTGGCCTTAGGTACCACTTAAAAGATTGACAAGTGTCCATTTGAATTTCTTTTATTTTTATTTAATTAATCCTAATAATAATATAAGAAAGTCTATTATGCCCTCTCACTAATAATTATGAATTATAATAATTATTATTATATAAATTTAAAAATCAAATATTAAAATATAAATTGAATATTTAAATTGGAGTCGTCTAGTTACTGTAATTCCATTACTACGAAAAAATAAATAAACTATGCAAAAACCCTATAAATAATACAAATAATTTCTTAATCCCATTCACAAATCATTTTACATTTTTAACCCCTTCAAACAAATGAGGATGAGTTCATGAAAAAATATTGGTATTCATCCTAACTCCCAAACCATCGTGAAAGATTGAAGATCGATCGAGAGGAAAGAAAATCCTTCAGCCTAACTCCGAAACAAATCAGAAGATGGGTGTGAAGAAGCTTGAAATTGGTTTAAACTTATTAATTCTTCATATTCTTGTGCCCAAAAATCGGAGCCCTGAAATTTGACATAATCCTCAAACCCCTTTATCGATGAAGAGATTTGTATCTGAAATCAAAAATTTGAAAGGTTATCGAAAAACCTTCTAATAAATTTTGTATGTTTCGAACCATTATTACATGTCAGACGCCTTCCTATATATCTTTCTTTACTTCACATTGTTTGTATAAATTATGATTAGAGTTTAAAGTTTCCTGGGTTGTGGAGAATTTGATGTTTTGGTGAGATTTGTGCAATAATTTTTCATGTCTGTTGTAGTTCATTATCGTGTCGTGTTGTGTGAATGAAAATTATTGCACTATATTTTAGAATGAATGTTTTCATGTGAATTTCCATATTCTTGTTATGTTTATGTTGGGCATTGAGTAATTACTCATATTTTGGTTATGTAGTTTTGTTTGGAGAGTTGATAATCTGTCGTCGTTCCTTCCATGTTAAATAATTACATTAATATTTGACGAAATAAAATTTCATTGTTGCAATTTAAGTACCTCTCACCTCCACTGTTAATGTGATGTTATCGAAAAATCATGGAATGATATCTTGGGTGGCGGAAACCATTGTTTCAAGTCAACCATCTTTCCACGACTTTCTTCAATTCATAGTGTTTGTAGAATGTATGTCTATGATTAAGATTTAAAGTTGGTTTAGTTGTGGAGAAATTGATGTTCTTTCGAGTTTTCTGTAATTATTTGAACATATCTTTTGCAATTCATTATCACACAATGTTGTTTGAAAAAAGAAATTGTTGCAGTAAGTTTGTGATTGAAGGTTTCATTATGAATACGCAAAATTCTTATCTAGTTTATATTGGGCGTTGAATTATTATTCATCTTTTGGGAGCAAAATTTGTGTTTGCTGAGTTCATAATCCACTGTCATTCTCTAAGTCATATTATTATGTTGATTCTAAACCCATTCAAACAATTAAGAAAAAAAAATGATAGTTGGGAATTGTATGACACATCTCGAGGGGAAACAAACTATTTGTTTTGCATGTAATTATGGTGTTTTTCTCATGTTACTAATTAGGGTTTAATGTTGTATATAGTAGTTTTGAGTGGAGTTTCGTTAGGTTATTAGGTTGTTTTCTCGTTATATTATTTTTGAGCCGAATGCGTACGTTGTTAGTGAGGTTTGTGGGATTCTTGAGTTTTTATGTTTAAAATTCTTATTTCGTAGGTGGCTTAATGAATTAGATTCGAGCCAAGACGTGCCGGCATGTACCTAGGTTTGAGCCAAGGCATTGAGGCTCAAAATCTATGCCAAAACGAGAAAATCGAGCCAAAAGCAGCCCGAATTGACTGCCAAATCGACTGAACAACAGAGGCTAGGACGTTGGAGCTGCAGGGCAGTCGATTGATTGAAAAAGCTACCGATCGATTGCCTCGCTGGAAAATTCGTGATTTTTGGCATTTTTTACGATTTTGCCCCTACAAACAACTATATAAACCCCACATCTTTCCCCAACAAAGAATCCACTCTCCTCTCAACTCTTGCATGGGTTTGGGATTTATTTTCTCTCTTTAATTTTTAGATATTTTCTCTTTCTAGTTCTTAGATTTAATCTCAAGCTTTTCCTTGGGTTTGTAAGCTCAAAAAGAATTCAAGTCATCGCTTGGATTTTATTTGCTCTGTAACTTCATTCAAGCTTTTGGATTCTCTTTCTTAATTCAAGTAAGTTTTTCATTATTTTCTTCCTTGTTCTTCAATTTCAAGCTTGTTCTTCAATTTATGCATTTTGACTTAGGTCTTAGATTTATTGTTAGATTTGTGATTTGGTTTATGGAATCTTGGTGAGTGACACACGTTGATCATATATCGGGTCTTGGATCATTTTTATTTCAAGTATTTCATATGCTTTATTTTGGGTTTTATTTGCATGCATGGTTTATGTTGAATCATAAATCTACTCTTCGTTTCTAGTTCTTTTTTGAAAGGTTTTTAACTTTCACGTCAACTTTTATTGATCTTTCCGTTGGTGCTTTCAATTTTTGTTAATTCGCATTATTTAAATTTTCATGATCATGCATGCATAGTTGTACCGTAGGTTTCCTTGGTTGTACCTTGTTGTTTCTTTGCTTTTTATTGCTTATTTTGATTATTGCTTGCAATTTCAATACGGCATACGCACGAGGCATCCGAAATACTTGCATTTACTTTCATAGATCTTCATAGCTCTTCGTTTATTTTTGTGATTTTCTATTTATTTTTGCTTTCCTTCAATATCTCAAGCTAGAAACTCATTTATCCCTACAATTGAATCGAATTCCGATAATACCAAGCCACACGAACCTTATTTATACTACACCACCAAAATTGTCTCTTCAAAATGGCACTGTTGCGACTCGACTTGGTTAAGGTTTTAAATTTGCTTGTAGTTTCTTTGTATTTTTAGCTTTCTTTTTTATTTGACGCTTTCATTGAGTGTATGCAAGGTCGTCGAGCCCTTGGGTACGATTTAGTTCCTTACATTTCGAATCCTGAGCGATTAAGGCGTTTACAACCTTCCCTTGCTACTAATCAAGATATGGCGAATAATCTTCCCACTACCGGCCCGTTTCCCAATCCATGGGCCCATGGTCCTCAAAGCTCTAGCACACCCGAGCCTGCTGTTCATGTCGAGTCTTCCACACCAAGTGATAAACCCGGGCTTTCGACTCCCAATCCCACGACCCCTCTCGATCATGCTATAGGAATTCAAGGGAGTGGTTTCACCACTCATGGACAAGCCATGGGCCTACCCCAATGTAACGCACACATTTCCAATCCTTATGGAAATGGGGGTTACATTCCTAACATGGGAATTCATGGTGCAAACCATATTGGGAATGGGGTGAGTTTTAATGGTTTTGGCAATGTGGGAGGGCATGGTGTAAACCACATTTCCAACGGTGTTAACGTCAATGGTCAACCCAACGTGGGAGGGCATGGTGCAAACCATGTTGGGTATAGTGGCTTTATTAGTATGAATGGTCCGTATGGAGGTTTTGGTGCTCCCAATCACTTCTCGAATATGCAAACTCTGGATTCCGGTCCGTATGGGGGTTATGGTGCTCCTAATTAATTTCTGAACATGCAAAATCCAAATTGTGGCCCGTATGGAGTTATTCCCACTTATACTTTCAATCATGCTCCGAATGTGAATCCTAATGGAAATGGTGGTGTTCCGGGTTATGGAGGTGCCGACAATAATGTTCACGAAGGCACTCCCAATCTGTTTGCTTTGTTTAGGGGTATGAGCCTCAATGCCCAACATGCTCCTCCCATTATCACTATGAGAGAAGTTAGCAAAGCCTTTATGGGAGCGACTATTTCATCGTGCGTATCTCTTCTTCCTGAGGTTATGGCTATTGATATCCGTTCGCTTGATTTTGCCCGGCTTCCGATATTTCATGGGTTTGCTAAAGAGGATCCTCTCCAATTCCTCCGACAATTCTTGTGGCAAGTCTCGAGTTTCCATCGTCCGAACATGATGAGTTTAAAGCATCTTCAACTCCGTTGTTTTTCGTATGCTCTTCAAGATAAAGCTTTGTCATGGTTCATGAGCATTCCTTCCAACTCGATTCATACATGGGACGAGCTCTCGGCGATATTTTTGGATCATTATTATCCCGATGAAAAGAAGGCAGAGTTAAGGATCAAGATTATTTTGTTTAAGCAAATGAAGAATGAAACATTTCACTTGGCTTGGGCTCGTTTCTAAGATCTTCTCATGAGTTGTCCACATCATTGTATGGCATAAGGAACTCTTAATCCAAACTTTCTATGAGGCGTTGGACCCAAATTTCCAATACATGGTGGACACGTCGGCGGGGGGTAATATGAAGGATCAACCTCCTCAAGTGGTTCACAAGATTTTCACCACTCTAGCCGAAAACTCTCAACAAAAGGCTTTTCGAGCGACGTACTTCAATGCTAATGAAGTGAGTGAAGCTTCTTTTCCTAGAAAGCTTGAGTTGGAAAAGAAAATAGCGGCTATGGAGGCTCGAATTACTAAGTTGTCTAGCCCAAGCCCGGATCCCCCGTGTGTGTTGTGTGGAATTTTTTGTCATGATACCACGTCTTGTCCTTCAAACCCCTCGTTCTATATGCTGATGTCTTATTGGGAGGAAGTATGTGGGGTTCAAGGGTATCAAGAGTGACCCGGTGTTGCTAAACCGCCTTTTGCTCATCCGCTGAATTACAATCCTCCCTATCATCCTAACAACCGCATGCATCCGAATTTTTTATCATGATACCACGTCTTGTCCTTCAAACCCCTCGTTCTATATGTCAATGCCTTATTAGGAGGAAGTATGTGGGGTTCAAGGGTATCAAGCGGGACCCGGTGTTGCTTAACCGTCTTTTGCTCGTCCACTGAATTATAATCCTCCCTATCATCCTAACAACCGCATGCATCCGAATTTTAGTTATGCCAATCTAAATGCGGGTGTTAATCCTCACGTGGGTCCGTCTCACCCACCTATTCCGGAGAATTCTCCTACTCCACCTTCCGATCTGAATCTCATGATAATTATGTAACAATTGCAATCGTTTCCATTACGTTGGCTTCGTTCGATGCTAAGTTCAATGCTCTTGAGGCTACGACCAATGGGTTAAACAATAAAATGGGGCAATTGGCAAGTGATGTGAATATGCTCAAGCAAGCTCATGAGAAAGGCAAATTGCCAAGCCAACCTTCGCAAGCTCATGCGATCACGACCCTTCGAAGTGGTAGGGTGGTTGATAATAAGGTTGCCCCGCCATCCAAGGAGGAGGTGGTTTCTATTCCGAATGTTCTTAATCCTCCCGATCTACTCCCGTGTGTCCTACTTTGGCAAAAGAACTTTCCGACGGCCTCCAAGTCTTCGAATGCCTATAAACCACCAACTTCTAAGGCTTCTATGCCCTATCCGTCCCGTCTATAAAATGCTAAGAAAGATGGACAATTTCAAAGGCTCTATGATCTATTGTCCAACGTAAACATCACTCTTCTCTTGTTAGACGCCATCCGGGATATGCCTGCTTATGCCAAGTTCTTGAAAGAGCTTTCCTCCAAGAAGCTTGTAAGCGCTACAAGAGAGAGTTCTTCTATCGAAGGAGGCGAGTGTGGTTTGTGACCCTTTTATCTTGGCTCTTAAGAAGGTCGATCCTGCTCTTTTTGTATTGATATCACACTTGGTAATGATAAAGTCACTACGGGTATGCTTGATTCCGGGGCGGGTATTAATTTGATTCCGTTTTCGATATAAGAACAATTAGAGCTTCCTCCTTTACAAGAAACACGCATTTGCTTACAATTGGCCGATCGGTCAATTAGACACCCAAAGGGGATATTTAAGGATGTTTTTGTACAAGTTGGAGGGATCGTGGTTCCGGTCGACTTTGTGGTACTGGATGTTGGCATGGTGAAGGAGGATGGCGCCGACACACTATCTTGCTAGGCCGCCCTTTCATGGCTACGACTCAATGTTTGAAAGACGTTGGGAAGAAGAATCTTACTTTTTCCATATCGGGTGAATCGGTTACGTTTTCTATGGCTAACTTGTCATCTATTCCATCAAGTGTCTTTTATGCGGATTGCTTACATGTCAATGTGATTCAAGAGTTGGATGACCAAGTTTATATAGAGGAAGAGAGCAAAGAGGAGGAGTTTGACCTGGGATCTTGTATTGAAGGTTATAGTGAGGGAAATGAGACCTTTGTTCATAATGTTAATCCAATTGTGTTTCAATGTGCCAAGGAGTTGGAGAGAAGAATTGTAAATGTGTCGTTGAGGGCAACGATAAAATTTTAGAGGGGGAGGTGGAGATTGTTGATGATGGGTTGTAAATGACCCATTGAAAAGCTTGAAGAGTATCTTGAGGAGATCATTGAATTGCTCGAACTAGTTCTCAATGAGGTCGAGAGGAGGCACAAACCCGAGTTTAAGTCTTTCTCATCTCACCTCAAGTATGTCTATTTGGAAGAAGAGGAAAGCATAACGGTTGAGTTTGAGCATGAAGTTCTTTGGGCTATAGAAGCCACGAATACAGATTTAAAAGAGGTCGGTCTAGAGAGAATGTTGCGAGTGGAGGAGTTAGACGAGTTTCAGAATGTTGATATGAAAATTCTCGCATCCACAAGGAAAGGACGCAACAAATTCATGACGAAGAGGAAGAGTTGATTGAAGTGCTTAGAGATCATGAGGGTGCTATTGGTTGTAATCTTGAAGACATTAAGGGAATTAGCCCTTCAACTTGCATACATAAGATCATTTTGGAGGACGATGCCGAACCCTCTCGAGAATCCCAAAGGCGTTCGAATCCCAAAGATCAAGCCAAGACGACTTCTTCTTGCCCGTTTGGAACGTTTGCTTCTCGTCGAATGCCGTTTGAGCTATGAAAGGCCTCAGGAACATTTCAAAGATTAGATCCTCCCAATAAGGAACTTATTGCTTTGGTGGATCCTCCCGTCTCAACTTCACCATGAGAAAGAAGGGAGTTCGTCAAGCTAATGACGTAAAACAAGCGCTTCTTTGGAGGCAACTCATGTTCTTTTCATTTATTTTTACATTTCTTTCATACTTACTTTCTTATTATATAAAAATCCAAAAACATTCGAAAGATTTTAAAAAACATTATGTTGTCTTTTTGTTCTTTTTAACCCTTGGTTTTGTCTTGTTTTGAGTCATGTGCATATTTTCTTGTGTTTTTGATTTTGTGTGATTCTCTTTTATAGTGTTTTATTTTCCGACTTCAACCTTGGCCGATTTGATAAGTTGGTAACGTTCATGGAGCCGGGAGAAACAAACCATGCTCAGTTTTTGATTGGATTGCTTAGATGCTTAAGTGGACCCCACCGAGCTCAACCCAAACTCACTTGGTTAAGGAAGCTTCTATCTCACCCTCCTTTTACTTGATTTTCATTAAAATGCAATAAGGGCACCGCATGGTCTAAGTGTGGGGTGGTTAGGGTTCGGGTTTTACAAAGCATGATTTATCATTCTTAACTCGAGCCTTGGCGAAATGACGCTTACTAATTGCGCATTTATATGGTTGAGTCATTTTTGTGTCTTGTGTGTGTTTATTACATTGTTGAGCAATCACCACATGCTTCGAAGTTTGAATAGTTTATTTGTCGGATTTTTACATGTTTATGTCCTCTAGTGTAAGGAGTTGATTTTTTGTGCTTCGTCCAAAACCCACCTATATATATATATAATCAATATTTACTCGTGAAAAGATTGCAAAGCTCTAAAAGCTCTTTTGATTTTGTCTCCAAAACCCGGTGCAAACTAGTGAGTAGCCTTGTGTGAATTATCAGTTTTGCTTGCATTTTTATGGAAATTGCATTGAGGAGGCTTGATTTTGCTTGTACATGACTGAATTTGAAAATGACCTCAAGGCATATATATCAGACTTATTCCGACCATATCCTAATATATAAGCTACTTAAATATCCCAAATGAGCCCTCTTGATCCTATGCCCTGTTTCTTGTTAGCCGAGCTTGATTTTAGCTCTTATATCTTCATAAATTGTGAGGAGAGAGTGTATGTTGTTAGTTGACTAGAAATGTGTGGGAAATCAATTGTAGGTTTTGGGTTTTGGGTTTTGAGTCTCTTATATTCATAAAAGAAGAAGAAGACGAAGAAGAAGAAGAAGAAGAAGAAGAAGAAGAAAGGGAGAACAACAAATAAACTCCAACACAAATCAAAAAAATGATAAAGCGTGCGTTCGAGCAGAAAGCCTAATGATTAAAAGGCTAAACTTAGTAAAAAGAAGCAAATTCAAAAAGCTTCTAAGTGTTGTGAAATAAATTCGGAAAAGTGTGTAAGTGTACGAAAGGATTTCGAATGAAAGTTTGGTAATTTGGGAAGGGTGAAGCGATTGTAAGCTTCGAGTTCTAAAAGTTAGGGTTTCGTGTGTTATTGATCCTGTTTGATCGTGTGTTAGCCACTATATCCATATATTCCATACCTTACCAAAGACCAATATTACAACCCGAAATAAAGACCTCTTTCGATTCTTGTTTGGTCATGTACAATGGGCGAGAATTTGAGTTTCTAATTTATGAGATCTTGACAAGGTGCATGTATTATCAGACTTGAGTGTATACACGTCCCATGTAAAACAAACACTTGAGCGAACACCCTCAAAATTCCATTTGAGAGGAAGTCATCGATTTGGTTTTCATTTGAGAAAGATTAATATGAGCAATGCTTGGCGATAACGAGTTTATGTTGATACTTTTATCATTCTAATAAGGAAAAGCGCAAGGATTTTCCTTTTTGCATAATGTTCATTGCATGTACATTCTTGATTATTTTCATTGTTCGAGGACGAACAAACCGATAAGTGTGGGGTGGTTGTTTTGCATGTAATTGTGGTGCTTTTCTCATATTTTTAATTAAGGTTTAATGTTTTATATAGTAGTCTTGAGTGGAGTTTCATTAGGTTATTAGGTTGATTTCTTATTATATTATTTTTGAGCCGAATGCGTACGATGTTGGTGAGGTTTGTGGGATTCTTGAGTTTTTATGTTTAAAATTATTATTTCGTAGGTGGCTTAATGAATTAGATTCGCGCCTAGACGTGTCGGCATGCGCCTAGGTTCGAGCCAAGGCATTGAGGCCCTAAATCCATGCAAAAATGAGAAAACCGAGCCGAAAGCAGCCCGAATCGACTGCCAAATCGACTGAGAACAGCCCAAATCGACTGAACAACAGAGGCTGGGACGTTGGAGCTGCAGGGCAGTCGATCGACTGAAAAGCTACCGATCGACTGCCTCGCTTGAAAATTTGGGATTTTTGGCATTTTTTAGGATTTTGCCCCTATAAACAACTATATAAACACCACATCTTTCCCAAAAAAAGAATCCACTCTCCTCCCAACTCTTGCATGGGTTTGAGATTTATTTTCTCTCTCTAGTTTTTAGATTTACTTTCTCTCTCTAGTTCTTAGATTTAATTTCAAGCTTTTTCTTGGGTTTGTAAGCTCAAGAAGAATTTAAGTCATGGCTTGGATTTTATTTGCTTTGTAATTTCATTCAAGCTTTTGGATTCTCTTTCTTAATTCAAGTAAGTTTTTCATTATTTTCTTCCCTGTTCTTCAATTTCAAGCTTATTCTTCAATTTATGCATTTTTCCTTAGCTCTTAGATTTATTGTTAGATTTGTGATTTGGTTTATGTAATCTAGGTGAGTGACACACCTTGATCATAGATCGAGTCTTGGATCATTTTCATTTCAAGTATTTCATATGCTTATTTTAGATTTTATTTGCATGCATGGTTTTATGTTGAATCCTAGATCTACTCTTCTTTTCTAGTTGTTTTCGAAAAGTTTTTAACTTTCAAGTCAACTTTTATTGCTCTTTCCATTGGTGCTTTCGATATTTGTTAATTCGCATTATTTAAGTTTTCATGATCATGCATGCATAGTTGTACCTTAGGTTTTCTTGGTTGTACCTTGTTGTTTCTTTGCTTTTTATTGCTTATTTTGATTATTGCTTGCAATTTCAACACGGCTTACGCACGAGGCTTCCAAAATACTTGCATTTACTTTCATAGATCTTCATAGCTCTTCGTTTATTTTCGTAATTTTCCATTTATTTTCGCTTTCCTTCAATCTCTCAAGCTAGAAACTCATTGGTCCCTACAATTGAATCGAATTTCGATAATAACGTGCCACACGAACCTTATTTATACTACACCACCAAAACTTTTATCTTCACTATTGATGCCAACTTTAATGATGAGGCTGAGTACTAATGTTTCAATTTTGTGCTGCTATGATCATTTTGAGGGCAACCGTCTGATGTTATTATGTGTAATTAAATAACATATTTCTGTTGAATATTTTTAATTTAGTCTATTATCCAAGATTGTTTTGTCGATCAGATTCTCGAGAATATGATTATCTCGACAAACTTTGAGCAGGCAAGTATTGTGTTTGTAGTGGTATGGTGCTCAGAGAAGGAATGTGTCTTGAAGGTGCAGAACATGGATTCGGTTTTTTGTATATGATGTTAGGTGTTAACCTTTGGTTCTGAGCATGGTTGGAAGACGGCTATGGTGGAATACAAATTCTGATTTCAATTATGCTTAGTTGATTATTCTGTTTTATGGTCCAATTATGATTTGCTGAACTAGAGCATTTCGACGAACCTATTATTTATGAATTTTGAATTCCTGATTTTAATTTTACAAAACGGCATATTGTTCCTAAATATGTTTAATAGTAAAACACCCCTACATAGCATCAAAGTCATTATGAGTGAATATGGATGACAATATTGTGGATGTCGAACGAAACTAGGTAGCATCAACGATCAGGAAAATCAACAAAGAACTAATAAAATTACAATATTGGTTTTGTTTTGTAAGATATTTTGTTTGAAATCCAACTAAGAAATAAGATAGCCCAGATCGAAGTTGAAACAGAAGTTTATGAACAATCCATACATTATCGGCACAGTACGAGAAACCAAAATGAAAGTGATATAAATAAAAGCATCCTATATAGCCAACTAAAAAACCAATGGATATGTTGCAACCAGAGTGAATTTGTCCTTGTCTCCTTTTGCCAAGCCGGTGGCTCGTACAAATTTTGTTCAACCACCCTGCATGGAGACTCTAGCCTCCTCCCTTTCATGGTTAACTTTTATCAAAGAAACCACTTTTTTCATTCTCGTCATCATCATTCTTGTCATCAGAAGAAATGGTTACAACATCCGCATCAGCCTGGCATCACTTTGACTATTCATCATAAGCAAAAGTAGGACATGGCCATTCATCATCCACTTTGAAAAATTTCACATCCCATTTGTAGTTGTCATATAGGGTAAATAGGATATGAGCGGCTTTCCTGTAACTTTAGGTCATCATAAATGTAAGATATCCATCCTTTATTATAGTTAAATCATTTATAATATCTATAACTACATTCCAGCTTTCTCCCCGAATCCATAAGGCACATGTCATTATTGTATTCCCATCGAAATCCAAATCCACAGATGGGCAACAACTTATTAAAACAGTTGATCCAAACTTTTGTCCACCCCTTTTAAGATATTTAAAAACACGTAAGTTTGCTCGCAAGAGTACGAGGAACTTGTAGGGTGGTGAGTTTGACTCAAGTTGATTCTCTCGAGGACAACTGTTCGGTATCTTGGATGTTTTTCTCAAGTAATATAAAATACATGTACATCGGTTTCTAGCAATTGATAACCAAATCCCTAATCTAGGTGGCCAATCCAAATCAAGAAATCAGCAATCATGTCATGAATTAAGCAATCATGATATGTAAACAAGATAACACAAGCAATCTCATATGAAGAACGAAATAAATACGCATAAATTAATTAAAACATAATCTCATGAGGGTTTTAACATCCCTAGGACTAGATAAAACAATCTACTCACTCATGGAGTTCATAGAATAACAGGAAAATAAAGAAACAAAACATAATT
>BMAC01000471.1:813582-875965 GCA_014905375.1 Phtheirospermum japonicum
GAGGACGAACAAACCAATAAAGCGTGGGGTAGTTGATTAGAGTAGATTTGTCCTTATTTTTATTATCTTTTTAGTACGTTTTTCTATTTATTTTTGGTATAAGTTGGACGATTTAAGCATAATTCCGTATTTTTATAGTCCCAGCTTATTTTACCGCTTTTTGGTCGTAATTGATGCAAATAGGTGATATTTCGTTGTTTTCACCTTACAGCTAAGTAACCGGAAGAGTTCAGCGTGTAATAGACGAAGTTCGATGTTTAAGAATAGGAGAACGAGCTTTCCGGCAAAACGAGTAGCGAAAGATCGAGAGACGGAGTCAGACGCTCTATCGCGTCAACTGACGTGACCGTCGACGCTTCGTCGACGCGAGCCATGACCCACGTCAGTCGACGCAAGGTCGACGCACTGTCGATGCTATGTTCTGAAGCGTCGATTGAAGACGCGTTGACCGACGCAGCATCGACGCAACTTGCTGAAGCGTCGATTGAAGACGCATCGACCGACGCAGCATCGACGCTATGTTCTGAAGCGTCGATTGAAGATGCGTCGACCGACGCAGCATCGACGCAACTTGCTGAAGCGTCGATTGAAGACGCGTCGACCGATGCAGCATCGACGCAACTTGCTGAAGCATCGATCCATGACCGCGTCAGTCGACGCACCCGCCCAGCCGACGCGCACACCCAGGCAGCACCGAAGCCGAGTACCAGCGCGCGTCAGTCGATGCTACATCGACGCACCGTCGACGCGACGGCCCAGAATTCGGATTTTAAGGTTTCTTGTGCCCCAAGACTTGTAATATCTATATAAACCCTCTATATTTCGGATTTTCAAGGGAGGAGGCACCAGAGACACGAGCTCCTAGGGTATTTTAGCTGATAATAAACATAATTCCACATCTCATAAGACGGAGATCAAGGATCGAAGAACAACGCGTCCAAAACATCGAATTCGTATTCGGGGTTCAATCTTTTCCCAAGATCGACGTGTAACTCCGGAATAGCTGGAGCTTCTCATTGCTTTTAGTAGTTCCAATAAGTTTTCTAAACTCTTAGTTAATTTAGTAGTTAATTTCTAGTTTAATTCTTAGTTAATCTCTTAGTTAATTCTAGTTTAATTAGTTTAATCGTTTTATGCTTGGATATTAGATATTGGTTAATTTAGTTTATTTATGCGAGTTGATTTGTGCTTAGTTATTCGTTAATCTTAGATTCTTATGATTCATTGCTTAGTGCTAATTTCTTATGCTTATGATCTTAAATTTGTTAATTAGGTTTAATTTATGGTTGCGTATCATTGATAGTTTAATTATTGCTCGTAGTTGATAATTTAGTTAGAATAATTAGTTTAAATAGCCTTAGTTTAGTTATTTCTTTAGTTTATAATGATCAATTCAAAATCTTTTAAAACCCCAATTGTACATGTATTTTACTTTAATTCGTAAATTGAGAAAAACATCCGAAAGACCGAACAATTGTTTCCTCGAGAGATACGACTCGAGTCAAACTCATCACCCTACAAGTTCCTCGTACTCTTGCGAGCAAACTTAAGTATTTTTAAATTAATTTATTAAAAAGGGGTGCACAAAAGTTTTGGATCACCAAGCCATACAAATGCAATTTAGCGCAGAAATAGCGATCAATCACATGCAAAAATATGCATTTCAAAACAAAGACATCAAATTGCACTTTCTTTTAAATATAAACCATACTCAACCACCCCTCTCCCTAAAAACTCTACAATCTCCTGATTGTCATAAATATAAAAGAAAATAAGAGCAAGGAAGATGAGAATACATCCCTGAAAAATGCGATAGTCGAGTCTCTCCAAAAATGCTTGTGCAATTATCCTTCGTCTCAGACCGCGTGATTAGATTTTCTTGAACAAACCTATAAAAAGAAATAAAACAAAACAAAAAAGCCACGATTGCGATCAATTGCTACGTGCAAGTTCTCGGTGGCACGTCTTTTGGGATTTGAAATAGCCGGATTGCGGCTAAACATCGTAAATGGCTGGGTTGAAGCACATCAAAAAGGTTGCCGGGCTGCGGCTAACTTGGGTCGGACTGCGACTTTGATCGACAAAAATTAGACGGCAGACGCTACTAGCGGTAAGCTCATCGTTATCCCTGGTTGTTGCGGCTAGCGATAAGTTCAGTGGTTGATTGTCATTGTTAACGTCTTGAGTGGAATTAGCGGTAAGGCCTTGAGGTAGCGAGCTACCGCTATATAACCGTTAGTTATTCAGAATAAGCGATTTGTCATATTTTATGCACATCAACACACATATAAACGTACCACGGCAATTGACACAATATAAAAAGACAAAAAAAAATAAAAGAAAATAAATAAAAGAAAACGAAAACTAACTAACGCTTGGGTTGCCTCCCAAGAAGCGCTTGTTTAACGTCGAAAGCTCGATGCAAGTTGCTTGGTTAATTCCTAGCTCGTGGTGGGTCCACGAACTCTTTCTTGCTTCTATCTTGACTCTTCGTATATTTCTCGTAATAAGGTTGAAGTCGATGCTTGTGGACTTGGAATCTCGCCTTTGTATTCTCATCGTAAATAGTGGCTACTCCATACTCATCCATCAACTTTATTAAAAATGGTCCACTCCACGCGACTTTAAAATTGGTTGGATCAAACTTACGATCGGAATTATATAGTACTAGTCGACCAACCTTGAACCTTAAATCATCTATCTCCTTATCAAAAACCTCATTCGACTTCTTCGTCGTCGTCAAATCCTTGCCATATGCCTTTCCCTTGTTCCTTGCACGTTTAAAATTCTCGTAGGGGTCGAGGGAAACACTTCTTGAACGATTATGCGGTGGCTTCATCTATTCTCTTGGCTCAAACTTCGAACGATCTCGTTGTGGTCTCAACTCCACTTTTGGCTCATTTTTAGGCACGTCAAACTTCATGGGCAATACATCATTAAATCCATCTACATTATCACATATCTCAATTCCCAGAGAATTTATCAAATGCTCCCCGCTCAAGTGTTCCTTGCCATCCTCATTATCAAACTTGTCAATCGTGCAAATGCTCAGGAGTTCATTCACGCAAGAATCTTCTAAATCAATAGTAGAACATTCGTCCTTTATAAATGGTGAAAGAATCTTATGAGTTGACTCGCACGTATTTGTCACGATTTTTGGTATATTTGGCTAGTATTTTAGTTATATTTGTTGTTAATTTTGGGTATAAGTTGGATTGATTGAGTATATTTTTGTATTTATGTATCTATGACTTATATTACCACATTTTATGTTTATTTTTGGTATTTTGAAGTTTTTCGGTGTTAAGGTGGACGAATGTGGGCCCGCGAGTGGAGTTTCAAAGAAATTGGGCCCTGATTTGGTATATTACAGCTGACACTTGGTCTGTCATCCACACTAGGCTACCCAGTGTCAAAACCCAGTGTTCGAAATTCTGGCAGAATGATCCCTCCGATCGGACATAAGCGTTACAAACTCGGATTTTGTGGAGATTTTCAGTTACGGAAGGGCTATTTGATGGCTACAAAAGGCCAAGAACTCAGCCACATTCAGGGAACCGAAAAATACCATCCAAACACCATCCATAGACGAATAATCCCCCGTCCAGTTTGTGACAAACCGAGATGGGAAGACATTCTTGAAACTCTTGGGGATGACAACCCATGAGCGTTCTTGAATCGTTTTATCTCTCTTTTAAAAATCAGAACCTACCCGGATAGGATGGAGGCAGCAGACTTACTTGGTGCAGTGACCGGTCGGATGGAGGCAGCAGACTTACTTGAAACCATCGCTCCATTTGTAGAGTTCCATCTTTCCCTCTGGACGGCATGGAAACTTAGGCGGGCCCGAGCCCCAGTATTGTATCACTTTCTATCCCAACTCTCGTTTTTCATTTTTAGTGATTTTGTTATGTGTTTTGTGCTCGGGTGTTTGTATAACCATTTGACCAATTATTCGCATGATAACTTATTCGACATTTTCCTTTTTCCTTGGGTTAATTTGTATAATAGCAATCCGGACATTGCTTACTTTTGTTTGTAGGGGAGGGGGATAGTCGTATTATGCATGCGTAGTCATTTCGGTCGAATGGTTCTGTGTGAGTCTTTCTTTTTGACGACGTGCGTATCAACCAATTGTTTTTGTCAACGTTTGTTGAAATCATTCCCATGCTTATTTGTGTTTGTACTGGCTTGCCCGTCGGAATCATGTATTATGTGATATGTCGTTGAAGTCTTTTGAGCTTGTTTAGTGCAAAATTTTTCAAAAACTACATATGTGTATATATATATATATATATATATATATTATATATATATATATATATTATATAACAACACTTAGTCGTAGCAATTTTGCGAAGCTTTTTAAAAACTCGATCACCTTGTTTTTCAAAAAACCCTAGTAAGGAGCCTTGTGTGTTTATCAACATTTCATGCTTTGATTCGATAAGTGTTTTGAGAAGTCTCTAAAGTTGCATGTGTACATTTGGTGTTGGAAATGACAATGGGCAAATATAAAACCTGTTTTCGACCTTATTCATAAATAAAAACCACTAAAAATCCTAATGAGCCCCCTTGAGCCTTTATTTCGTCTCTTTGTTAGCCACGAGCTTAATTGTAGCTCTTATTTCATTTAAGTTTGTGAGATGAGAGTTTATTGATCATTGGTTTATTGAGATATGAGGATTGCAGGGTGGAAATTAGTGGGATGCTATTATAAAAAAAAAGGGAAAAGGAAAAGAAAAAAAAAGAGAAGAGAAGAGAAAGAAAGAAAAGTAAAAAATATATAAAAAAAATTGAAATTAAGGGTGCTTAAGTTCATAAGAGCATCTAGATGTTAAAAAAATAAAGCCTATTTATAAAGGCAAATATTCGGGTTTTAGGGTTAGAAATAGCCTTAGCTATAAAAGGCTTAAGATAATGGTATATGGTTGTTTGGGAAGAATGAGGAGCAAAATTATGCTCTATGCTTAAAATTTTAGATTGAGTGAGTTATTGATTGCGTTTGTTCGCAAGTTAGCCACACATCTTTATATATGACATACCTTACCAAAGAGCCTACATTACAACCCTAGAAAGTCCTAATCCGATTCTTGATTAAATGTGCACACATATGCGATGTACGAGTCTTTGATTTTCACGAGTCGTTGAATGCATGTCTATGTTGATCCGAGCATATACACTTACCTTTTGAAAAACACGAGCGAATGAGTGCACCATTATATATATTCCCCTTTTGTGAGGATGCATTCTTTTGATTTCAAGGTGAAAAGGTAACACGAGCTTAGCTTAAGAGTTTTCGACAAAAGTGTTTATATTTGCAAAACTATATTGTATGCACAACATGACTCTTTGATCTAGCTACTTTCATGCTTACGTGGTTTTGATTCTTTCGTTTGTTCGAGGACGAACAAACCATTAAAGCATGGGGTGGTTGACTCGCACGTATTTATCACGATTTTTGGTATATTTGGCTAGTGTTTTAGTTATATTTGTTGTTAATTTTGGGTATAAGTTGGATTGATTGAGTATATTTTTGTATTTATGTGTCTCCGATTTATTTTACCACATTTTATGTTTACTTTAGGTATTTTGAAGTTTTTCGGTGTTAAGGTGGACGAATGTGGGCCTGCGAGTGGAGTTTCAAACAAATTGGGCCCTGATTTGGTATATTACAGCTGACACTGGGTCTGTCATCCACACTGGGTTACCCAGTGTCAAAACCCAGTGTTAGAAATTCTGGCAGAATGATCCCTCCGATCGGACTGGGAGACTATCCGATCGGACGAAAGCGTTACAAACTCGGATTTTGTGGAGATTTTCAGTTACGGAAGGGCTATTTGATGGCTACAAAAGGCCAAGAACTCAGCCACATTCAGGGAATCGAAAAACACCATCCAAACACCATCCATAGATGAATAATCCCCCGTCCGGTTCGTGACAAACCGAGACGGGAAGATATTCTCGAACCTCTTGGGGACGACAACCCATGAGCATTCTTGAATCATTTTATCTCTCTTTTAAAAATTAGAACCTACCCGGATAGAAGGACGAAGACCTCCCACGAGGACATGCTCGGAACTGACAACTCCGATCCATCGCCTCAAAGCCCCACGACCAGTTGCAGTAGCGTAGATTCGGTAGTTACCACGGCAATCGTAGCTTCTTGGGAGTCCGTGACAGCTTCCAAAGCTCGACTCGTAGACGATAATCCCTCCGGAATAGTTGGAGATAGTTCTCGCAAACATTTCAATTTAGTACACTCTAAACTCTACTTTAATTGTATGGTTGAATGTTTGAATGTTTTTGATCATGAGTTTCTTGTTGGATTGTTATGCTTTGACGTTGATTAAGTTTCATTTTATCATATTGAACTTGTTGATGATACTCTTGTGTTCGATTCTATTTTAATTGTTGATGGACTTTATTTGTTCTCTATTTTCTTTTTCAATCATGATTGATTCTTGTTTTGGGCTTGTGATATTGGATTTGTCGATGGTTGTTAATTAGAACCTACGGGTCTAGTGCCGGGAATCGTTTAGAACCATCACTTGGAATTATCGGGCGTTTAATCTATACGTTGGGATTGACAACCCCAACTCGTAGACTAAGTATTCGACGAAATGCCCAAGTGGCCGTGGAGACAATTCCAAGGCCCTAGACCCTCATTTTATTAATCTTTTAAAAGTTCAAGTTCGTTGTTAAATCTTTATAAACTTTAATTAAAGTTCTTGCATAGAGATTGACGCCCTCTTTGCAAGATTAGTTTTTAAATCACTAGTAATATAAATCTTCGTTCTTGATATTAAAAATTCACAAAACAAAAACCCCTTTGTCCGCGTGTTTAGTATAACATTTTTTTTTATTTTCTCATTCGTAAAACAAACATAAAAATAACTTCCGATTAGTCTTCCTCGAGAGATCGACTCGAGTTAACTTGCCAGTCTACAAGTGACCCCGTTCTCTTGCGGACGAACTTAAACCCTTTCAAAAGTAGACGCGCACTGTTTAACCGGAATTTAATTTTGAAAGGAACACAAAAGTTCGACTCATGAATATCTTGAAGTGAAAACGTCGCCGTTTCGCCTAGTCATCCTCCCTTTGTTTACGTCGATCACCGTGCGCGTTGTAGACATGAATGGACGTCCTAAAAAAATGGTGTGTTCTCGATTCTCGCTTTGTACATCACCAACGTCCATAATGACAAAATCCACCAGCACAACTAGCTTGTCTACTTGTACTAAGACATCCTCCACAATCCCCAAGGGTAGCCTTATCGTTCTATCTGCCAATTATAATCTCATCGTGGTCGGTTTCAGCGGTCCTAGGTCAAACTCCTTGTAAATTGAGTGGGGCATCAAATTTATGCTAGCTCCAAGATCAAGTATCCCCCTTGCCGTTTGTCCATTCCCGAGAGAAATAGTTATACAAAAACTCCCGGGATCCTTCTCTTTGGGTGGCAATGGTTTCTTAAATATATCACTGACCTCTCTTATCAAAGCCAAGTATTGATTTGCAGCCAAACGCCTTTCCCTTGATGCTAGCTCCTTGAAAAACTTCACAAACGTTGGCATTGTCTTAATCACCTCCAGCAGGGGGAGGTTAATATTAACATTTTTCAATAAATTGTATAGCTCCATGAATTTTTTTTTCCTTGTCCGGGCGTAGGCGACTTGGGAAGGGAACATGACCATAAATAGTCAACTTCTTTGGTGGTGCATTTAAGGAATCGATGGGGTCTTCAGTTGCTGTCGAATTCTTTCTCTTCAACGGCCCCAAAACATTTGGATTTATAGATTTATGCATTAGATCGGCCGATTTGGTTGCATCTACTTGTGGTTGGGTTTCGTCCTCTTTCTTGTCGTTCTCCTTCTATAGCTCTATGCCGTTATCTACCTCTTTTCCACTTCTCAGGACATGAATAGCTGAGGCTTGCTCCGTTTGACTCGGAAGCCCATTCTTGTCGTTCAACAATATCGCCATGGTTGCCGAGAGTTGTCCTATCATCATATCTGAATGCCTTTGCCCTTGCTGTATAGTCTTAACAAGTTCATCAATCCTTGACTCGACCTTATTTACTTGTGAAGCCAATTGGGCGAGTCCCTCTTGGTTTCTAATTATTTCAGCCACTTGATTTTGCTGCCAAACTAACAACTGATCATCTATTTGAACTTTAGTAGGTATCTGCCCTTGCGGATGGAAATTATTTTGAGGTGGTGGCAATGGAGCTTGCACATGTGGTGGTGGATATTGCGCGTTGAATCTCTTAGCGGGTTGCTGTCCCTGATTAGAAAAATTTTGGAGGGCGTTAACGTCTTTATGTTGTTTATTGTTGAATGGGCACATATCGGCTAAATGTTCGGGGGATCCGCATTGGTGACACGTCGCATAAATCTTCCTTGAAGAGGCCTTGCTCGCCCGCTCGGCCTTCCAAGCTGCCAATTTCTCATCAAATATCTCCTCGCACTTCACTTTGACTAATTTACCATCATCTAAATCAGGATCGAGAATGGACAGCTCATTAAATTTTAATTTACGAGGCCGAGAGTTGGTTTGTCTAGATTTCTCGCTCTGTTTCTCCAATACTCGTTGTGACTCGTGAGCCGTTAAATCTCCAAAATCTCCTCCTGCTGCTATTTCAACTTGACTTTTCCCCATGGGTGACAAACCATCAAAGAAAAACTGATTAATTATCTCAAGGGAGTAGCTATGATGGGGGCACGCTTGTAAAAGTGTTTTGTAGCGCTCCCATGTTTCATGAAATAATTCTCCCTCCACTTGTTCAAAGTTAGCAATCTGCCTCCGAAGATGCCCCGTTGTCTGTGCTGAATAGTATTGATTGAGGAACTTCTCGCTTATCATCTCCCAATCAGTTAATGATCTTGGTTCTAAGGATAGTAACCATGTATTCTCCTTGTCTTTCATGCTATAGGGGAAGCAAATCATTTGCATCTCCTCCCGGTTAAGGCCATTACTCACGAATCTGCCTACTTCATCGATAAAGTAGTTTAAAAACGCTAAAGGGTCTTCATGGTCATTTCCATGAAAATTCAGAAGTAAATTGAGTTGATGCGGTTTAATCTCTACTTCCCTTGCAGTCGGTCCAAGAACAATAGCAGACCCATAAGGCACAACCTTCGGGCGTGCCAAATCTCATTGTCGAGGTGCTTGGGGTTGTCTCGGTGCTCTCTCTCTATGATAGGCAGCCTCATAATCTCCTTCGTAATCTTGGTCATCGAACCATTCATCTACAAACTCTCGTCGAGGGATTGGTCTGCCAGGATAATCGTCATACACTTCCTCGTCATGTTGAGCGTTCCTTCCTCTATTTCCTTGTCTTAGTTGTAGCGGGGCCCGATTATTTGGTGGTTGATTGTGACCTCCAAAGTATCGTGGTTCGCTTCCATAATTTCCTATGTCTTTGTGTTTGAGGTAAGGGTAAATCATTTTTTATAGCATCGAGCAACTCATTATGGCCGCCTCCATGATTAGATCGTCTCGCCTATGGATTCGGGAATCTCGTCGCACACAAAATTCGTGTCTAAAGAAGAATCGATCTCGGAAACTGGTTCGGGTCTTGGTCTTGTTGGATTCGCACGATGGATGTTGTCAAAGAATGGTACAAGATCGCGTTGAAGTGATCGTCTACCTTGCATAAACTCGACAACCAATCAACATACCAAATGGCAAAATCCAAACCCAGTGCAATTATACAAATAACGACTAAATAGAAAATAAAACAAAAAACATCCTTGAATCCTACTTGTTGTTCCCGGCAATGGCGCCAAATTTTTAATCCAAACTTTTGTGCACCCCTTTTAAGATATTCAATTTAAAAACACATAAGTTTGCTCTCAAGAGTACGAGGAACTTTTAGGGTGGTGAGTTTGACTCAAGTCGATTCTCTCGAGGACAACTGTTCGGTATCTTGAATGTTTTTCTCAAGTAATATAAAATACATGTACACCGGGTTGATTTGATCATTAAAACTAAAGCAATATTGTGTTTAAAACTAATTGAACTAATTATCTTGAACTAGATTACCAACTAAGAGCAACAATTAAACTACTCGAACTTAAGAACTAGGAATTAATAGCAACGAATCTAAAAGCTTGAATATAAGAAACTACCATGAAGCAATTGTATCATACGAATCTAAGAATGGAGAATTAAGCATAAATCAAATCGCATAAATAAGCTATATAAATCTAATATCCAAGCATGAAACAATTAAACTAATTCTAGAATTAACTAAGAATTTAACTAAGAAATTAACTACGAAATTAACTAAGAGTTTAGAATACTTATTGGAACTAGTAAAAGAAAAGAAAATCTCCAGCTATTCTGGAGTTGAACGTTGATCTTGGGCGAAGATTGAATCCCGAACGTGAAATTGAAGCCTCGGACGTCGTTCTTTGATCCTTGATCTCGGTCTTCAAATCTCGTTATAAGATGTAGAGATATGTTTATTCTAAGCCCAAGTACCCTAGGATGTCGTGTGTCTCTTTAAAAATCCGAAATATGAAGGGTATTTATAGATATAACATGTTTTGGCGCACAAGAAACCCTAAAAACGCAATTCTAGGCAGCCACATCGACGTAGCGTCGACTGATGCGAACTGGCTCTCGGCGTTGACGCTGCCTGTATGCTTGCGTCGACTGGGTGGGGGCGTCGACTGATGCGGTCATGGATCAACGCTTCAGAGATTGCGTCGGCTTGGCGTCGACAGACGCACTCTTGGATCGACGCTTCAGAGAGTTGCGTCGGCTTGGCGTCGACAGAGCGTCGACCGACGTGGGTAGGGTCTGCGTCGACGCTCGCGTCGATCGACGCTACTGAGAGTACGTCTCATTCTCTCAATTTTTCTGCTACTTGTTCACCGGAAAGCTCGTTCTCCACTTTTAAACATCGAACTTCATCTATTTACGCGCTGAACTCTTCCGGTTACTTAGCTGTAAGGTGAAAAACAACGAATAATCACCTATTTGCATCAATTACGATCAAAATACGGTAAAATAAGCTGAAAGTATAAAAATACGAAATTAAGCTTAAACTATTCAACTTATACCAAAAACAAATAGAAAAACAAACTAAAAAGCTAATAAAAATAAGGACAAATCTACGCTAACAACAATGTTTATCATAACTAGTATAAACCATGAGATACTGATAGCAGCAACAAAATAATTCTATGAAGACGAGTATCACATACCCCACCCCTAGAAAGATTATAAAATATTTTGGAAGGGACGCATATTTGAGCATAAAACAACAATAATTTACAACTGTTGCGAAATAATATTAACAAAAGGTTACGAAGGACTCAAACTTTAAAAAAATAGCCTAAGAATAGGAAATCAAAAATATCCCCACTCAAGAAAGTGGACCAGTTCTTAAAACAGAATCCATTAAATAATAATTGAGCACTCAAAATACAAATTATAATAATATCTATTTCTATGGCTTCAATCAGAATAAATTTTAATAAGCACCACTTAGGGTTGTATAATTTGAAAAGAAAGGGCAATTGAATGATACGCTTACCACAAAATCACACATATCCCTTTCGAGAGATCGATATTTTGTGGAAGACACATATCCCTTGCCTACATTCCCCCACCCTCTATTTTATGTGCAAGACAGAGAGATGGATATTTTGTGGAGGTTATTTTTACGGAGGGTCAGTGTTTGTTAAAATGGCACATTATTATTATTTGACCAACAATGCCTTATTATTATTATTATTATTATTATTATTATTATTATTATTATTATTATTATTATTATTATTATTATTATTATTATTATTATTATTATTATTATTATTATATTCCTAGTTTACCTTCAAATCATAATTCGTCAAAATTTAATTAGAAATTAGAAAATTGGGTTACATCACCTCACAAACCCACACTGTCGTTTCATTCAAACCCAAGCATCCAAAATCCCCTATTCGCATCCACTCAATGGACGGTCGATCGATAAACTACTCTCCCAGTTTAATTTTCTGCAATATCATCCCAAGTGTGGCTCTATATTGTTTCTTGTAATATTTTGTGTCGATTAATGTTTGGAGATAAATCCTATTCTTTAATTTCTTGCATATTTCTGAATAAAATTCTAATTTAATCTAGTTAATTTTAAGTTACGTTTGGTTGCTAACAAATGAGTTACATGGGCTACGTTGATTTGAAATATCATTTATTCTTCAATTTTGCTTGAATTGCTTGAATGAAGAATTGAAATATCATGACCTGGGCTAAGTTGAATTAATATTTAATCTTCTTACAAATATGAGATAATTATGATTTTTATTTTGAAATTGTACTTGTATGTGTTTTCTTTCTTTTTCCTTTTTTTTTTGAACATTCAATTCGATGTTTTTACTCCATATGAATGTAATTACAGAGTGGTGCAGGATGCCTCGCACACGAAACAATATCATTAAGAACATGTACCAGCCCATTGGTTGGACTGAGGAGTAGGAGGATTATCTCATTCGACAACTGAACGACTGAGTCGATAGATTTAACATGCATGACTTCTGGAACTTGGTTTTGGCCCTCATTGTGCAGAGGATGACTCTGGGTTTTAAAAAAGATTTTACACTTGAAAAGGTCAAACGACAGGTCCAACACTACAAAGATTGGTTTGATTCTTTCGTTGAATGGAAGAAATCACTCAACATCAAATATCATGTCCACACAAGTAGGGTGAAGGTGAACAGAAATTATAGGGCTAATGTACGAAAGGTTGGTGTTTTACTACTGGTGAGTTTATGATTTTCCAAATTATTCTACTGACCCATTTTCATAATATGGTTTCTCCTACGTATGATCATAGGAAACGGTGTCGCAGCACTATTTCCGCACTTTCGGACTGGAATACTATCAAGTGACCTACAAGCTTTGGAATAAAAAGATGCGGCACCAATTGATTTTTCATATGTGGATGGGTATTGTCCCATGAAACCAATTTATGTTGAACTTGAGGATGACGAGGAGGAGGAGGAGGATGCAGAAGTTGCCTGTGATCCTGGCCCCCGAGGATTCGTAGGCCTCGTGTACAGTACACATGTGAACTTATATGTATTATGTAATATTTTGTTATTGATGTGTTGAATATGCCCGTCTTGAACATTATGTACATAGAGATAACGTTTTGTAGGATATCTATAAATATTGTGCATTTGTAGGTTTTGAATCCTAGTTGATGAATCACATGTGCTTGGCCATCAAATTTCAGTTGTTTTTATATTGGACATAATATAACTCTAATTAAGTGGTTCATCACATCAGTTGAGATTTTACAAATTGAGAAACACTGAAATCCTGATTGCGAGATTTGATTAAAACTTAAATCCTGTTATATCGGGACTCAATAAGACTGGAATCTCGATATCGGGATTTCACAAAAAATAATGAAAACTAGATCTTAGGGTTTGATAAAAACTAGAATTCGATATTTACCCAAAAAATCAACCAGTGAAAGAACTAATGAGAATGAGCAAGTGTATCATTCCCACTGGGAAGTTAAAGAGACCTAGGTTGCATTTCATGGTGTATGGTCGGCCAAAGAAAGACTAACCTTAACCAAGTATTATTATTATTATTATTATTATTATTATTATTATTATTATTATTATTATTATTATTATTATTATTATTATTATTAATTAATTAATTAATTAATTAATTACTTAAATGGAGTTTGACCAATCCTCCATGTAGGTGCTAATCATTGTGGTCTTAGACATATCATGAAATCTAAAGAAAAACTAAAATTGTGAGAGTACAACACATGATATGTTTATTCCGTATACACGAGATAGACATATCGTGTACTAGACACACATACAAACCACAATCGTTGAAACTGAAATAAGTTAACACAATAAGATCCAATAAACCGAAAACACTATCGTTCAAATTGAAATCAAGTAACCCAAGGTATGGACCCAAGAGTAAATCGAATATTAAAACAGTAAAAATCGAATGACTAAACTGCACCGCAACATCTATCTAGGTCCACTAAACCCTGAATGGAAGCAACAACATTCTGATATAAAGGTGCACCCTCATATAAGCCTCCATGTCTTCATTTGTATTTAAATATACTGGGGACCCATGGTAAAAAAAAAAAAAAACCACAAGGTAAACACACGTCATCCATAAGCCAATATCAATTGAGGAGGTTATCGAAAAATATTATTGACACATTGCACAATGGTAAGCAGATGATATCATTAAAAAAACATGATACATAATTCACATGTGCATCTCCAACAATACATTGACGTTATTGTAAATAAATCAAAATTACTAATATTAAATAGTATATACCTCAACTTAGCACGTGATAACCATCGATACAATTCATCAACCTGGGCCACCTTCACAACTCGATACGGATTAAAACAAGTAACACTCTTTGTTTTTATGCGCTTCGAAGTCTTCTCATCAGATGAGCACAATGTGTATGCAACACTCTTATGTAGCAAGGCATACCATGAATTGCCCTCCAAGTCACCTACACATGATAATTACGTGTGATTACCACTTAGGAATTAGATGAAAAAAAAAATGTGGGTTTTCGATTTCATGAAAATTAAAAACAATATTCTAATATTAGTGGCACAGTTACCCGCATCACTTGGATGTGGTAAAACAGTCTTAACATTTTTTCTAGTTCCCTTCACTTCAACACACGTTGCGCATGCGTCGTTATTAACATCACTAGTTGACACTCATATTAAAATAAAAGTTATAATAATTGTACATATTTTAGTATAACTACTGAAGACAACCTGCAGACTCATCATCGGCCTCCGAACTGGTATCTTTTTCTTTTTGCCCACCGCAATTTTGTTCTCCAACATCTTCTATGTGTTTTCTTTTAAGTGTAGTTACAAGACTTAAAAAGTAATCAAGTTTTTCCCCAAAAGAATTTAACTTCTATTTAATCTCCATACCCAATGATTGTTTAAAAACCTCAATCTTTTTTTCTATCAGTTCAGAGATTAATAGCTCAATATTCTTATATGAATCATTGACATCATTAGGACGACACTCGGTGGCCCTTGGTTACTTCACCCCTTTTCCAATGTTCATGCATATGTTCTCACAATCATATTTGGATAACACATTATCATTTTCAATTCTCTCCCTCTTCATAGAAAACCGTCGAGCGTCCTGCCTCTGGTGGCTCCACTGTGGATTTGATAATCTGGTGTATGGGAAATTCCACATACAACAAAATTATTAATTAAAATATATCCAAATGTTCATCATACCACAATTTATTTATGTAATTTACTTCTTTTGTATTTATAATATTTCTCACCTTTACTGACCCAAAATAGTCTTCAAGTTGTCGTGCTCTCAAGTTACCATAAAAAATCCACTTTAGCATCTGTGGCACTTTGTCACCGCATGAATTGGCAAATTTTACTTGAATTCTCGGAATAGCTTCCAACATCCACATCTGCATAATATATCAATATGTCATCAAAACATTCTTTTCGTCCAAAGCTTACAGTTGAATTCAAAACATAAATATTATTGTATTAACCAAAGGGAAGACTTGCAGACTGTACCCTTTCAAGTTGAATAGATTTTTCTTTTTTCTAGTACATTCCAATCTCCTCTTAAAGTTATAGATGATGTACAGAAATGATTTTCCCCCACAGATACCTAATAAATCTATCAGTATTTTCATCAACATGAAACAACAACAAGTTTAACTTTGATCTCACCTCAGTACCCAACAAAACCACCCCTAATCAAATAAGAAAACCTAATTTATATTTGCCTCCTTTGTTCAAGTAATTATCAAACGCACGCATCAAGTCATCTCTGTTGATATTCCCATTCAATTTTCTTAAGTACTTATCCAAGAGACTAGAATGCTCCCCTTCAGCTACGATCTCATCATCTAATTCACTAGCATTTAATCCAGTGGCAAGCATAAATTCTAGAAATCCAAACCTCACCCAGTAGCCATTAATATCAAACTATGCTTCGTGACCATTGCCACTTGCTAATTCTCTAATTACTATTTGATGCTCGAGTTCCCATGGAGCATTTAGAATCCTTAGGAGAATAGCAGAAAGAGGTAGGCTCAGGAGTCTGATTCAAAATTTTCGCACGGTCAAAGGGGACTGTGGGCTTTTCCTGGGTCCACTTTGCCTGAGCATCCAGAGCGAGATGGAAGTATACCTCTGCCTTTGGAGCAAGCAGCTGGTACAGTTGCTCCGAGCCCGAGAAGGCTCACTGGACATACTCCCAGGTGGTCTGGATCAGCCTCAGCCCCTCCTTGGAGTTAAGGAACTCCGTTTTCCATGCTTCACGAGCCTTTGCCACAGTCTCGTCCGCCAAAATCCGAGCCTCGGCTAAGGCTTCATCTCGAGCACTTTCTGCTCTGCCTTCCTCTCTTCTTTCAGCTCTTGCTCGGCCTTCCTCACTTCTTCCAGCTCTTGCTCGGCCTTCTTCAGCTTATTGGCCCTCTCTTTTCACAGATCGCGCAGCTTCTTCTCTTTCTCTTGCAGGGACTTGTGATCCTTCGCCAGATCTACCCCAACCTTTCTGGGGGGAGGAGTTGATGTGGCATGAATAGTCAGACCTGAATTGGGGTAGACCTGGACCAAAGAGCTGAGTAAGAGCTGAGCAGTAAGACCTGAATCCCAACCCAGGGGTTGTCCTGAGGTTAGTAAGAGTGAGCAGTAAGACCTGAATCCCAACCCAGGGGTTGTCCTGAGGTTAGTAAGAGCTGAGTAGTAAGACCTGAATCCCAACCCAGGGGTTGTCCTGAGGTTAGTAAGAGTTGAGCAGCGTCATCCTAGCCCAGGAGTTGCCCTGAGCTGATAGAAGACCTCCTGTGAAATAAACCTTGGCAATATAAAGGCAGGCTTGCCAATGGAAAGGAGAGCAGGACCAGGGGAGACCTGGCCTCTTGACCCCCCGCACAGGTAGTCTTGCCAGTAAGAAGGAGAGCAGGACTAAGAGAGACCTGATCTCTTGACCCCCGCTGGGGGACAAGTGGGACCACTTGTCAGAGTTTGTTGTTTCAACGGCCCTTGATTCGAGGAATTTGTTTCCGAGATTCCGGAAAAGGTCCCGACGGGATAAAAACTATAAATACCTCAGCCCCAAGTCTGAGAGAGGTATGTCATTCTCTTGAAGCATTCCTTCTTAATTTCTGGAAAAACACCTCAAACGCTTACTGACTTAAGCATCGGAGAGGTTTACATCGGAAAACCACCGGTGGTCCTTTCTAACTCGTGTTTATGGTGTAGGTTTGGGAAGTTCTTGGGTTTTTCAAGTGTTATTCCGGTAGTCCACTTTTTGGGCTGAAACAAAATTCGTTCAGAACATAATTGAAAAATATCGAATGACCAAAAAATATATTTTCATAAGTTTATAATATATTAGCTGCCACAACCACTCAAACATATACGGTTACAAGATAACAAAACACGACTGAACAAAAGAAAAATAAAAAATGAAACATTACTATTCATTTATGTAGAAAATTGCCTATATATCAAAAACTTATACTTGGCTAAATCACCACAATAAAAGAAATCGTAAAGTAGGGACGACAATAATAAAATTCAGATTAACAAGACTCTTCGTAAACTTGATTGAGTCCATTATAGACGGATAATCTCACATTCATCGTACCTTAAAGCCCGTGCTTGCGCACAAATAATTCGAATTGTGCAATTTTAATTTCGTTATTTGGCTGCTTGCGATGGGAAAAAAAGGGCTTTAAGTCTTGTGGATTGGGGAAGAACAAACAATGTCGTGTTTGAGTTATATTTTTAATCTCTATTTCTTGTGTTAGTTTTGAGTTTTTTTAGGCAAATTAGTAAATAATTTGATTTTTTAGGGTTAACTTATAAATGAGATCATAAATGTGGTTCAGTAGAGTTATTTTATAATTTAAAAAATAATTGTGGTCATAATAATATTTCTGAATTTAAATCTTGATTTATTTTTTCATAAAATTATTATGTATACATTTTTTTAATTAAAGGAGTAGGAATATATATATAGTTAAAATATTATATATTAAATTTAAATAAGTGTATAACTCTATACAAATCACTGTGCGATGAATTTTTATGATTATAATAATTATGAATGCTTACCTAAGTTAGGTGCCTGATCTTAAAAACACGGGGGTGGTCCTCAACATAGAATGTCATGAAATTCTATTGGATATTTATTTTATGAAATTCTATAAATTCTATGAATAATTTCATGGATTACAGTGGATTCTAATTGAATTCTATGGAACTATATTATAGAATTGTGTGATTTTAATAGAATTTTAATGTATTAGAATTGTTATTTTTTACAAGAATAATTATCACAACTTAGGAGAATGTACAAATTGCAATAATAAATTTATTGTGCAACATTATCATTAAAAATGTGAACTATTGAAAAAAAAAATATTATGTTACCAGTTTTTTAATTGTTTTTTCAGATAATCAATTTTAAAATTAATTATTTTTATAATTTTGGCAATATTGATCTTTTCTCTTATTTTATTTTTATTACAAGATGAATGCTATGTCTTCATACTCAATAAGTAAAAAAAAAATTTAAATTTTTTGTATGATTATAATAAATATAAAGTTTAATATTGTCTTTTTTCTTAAATAGAAGAATATTCTATAATTTTATAAACTAAATAAACAAAATTAATAATAAGTTCTCATCATTCTTTATGTGCCAATATGATAATGTTATTAATGTAATCATTGACATAACGTGTTATATTGAAATATGATGATTTGTTAAAAAATTCAAGAAGAAATAAATATTTTTTCAATTGCACATATATTCCTTATAGATTTTTTTTATTTTTTATTTGCAAAAATTATAAAGATAAAGTGAATAATTGTTTAAATACTAGAATGTTAAATAATATCTTTTATATATATATATATATGTGTGTGTGTGTGTGTGTGTGTGTGTGTGTGTGTAAATATATATTTATTTAAGTTTTAATATTTAAAAAAAAGTGAGTTTCATAAGATTTGGTTAGAAACAAGAATTTGGTAGGAAATGTGTAATTGTATTTTTAATTTAAAATTTAATAAAATTTTATTAAAATTTATCATTTATGCAAAGGAAACCAAAATTTTATAAAATCTCATAAAGTTTACATAGTTCTGAATTGAAATTACATACAATTATATAAAATTCTAAATTTCACCCAAATCTAGGTTGAGGTAACACTCGTAGATAGTTGGAGTGGAAAACGTATTAGGGAAAATTACATTTTTTGTCCTGTAAGTTTGACCCCTTTTAATTTTTGTCCTGTAAATATAGGCGGTTCGAAAATTGTCTCGTATCTTTAAAATCTTCACGTTTTATGTCCTCTAAATATAGGCGGTTCGAAAACTGTCCTGTATTTTAAAAAATCTTCGCGTTTTTTATCCTCTAAATCTTCGCGTTTTATGGTTTTAAAGGACATAAAACGCGAAGATTTTTTAAGATACAGGACAGTTTTCGAACCGCCTATTTTTAGAAGACATAAAACGCGAAGATTTTAAAAATATAAGACAATTTTCGAATTGCCTATATTTACATGATAAAAAATAAAAGGGGTCAAACTTACTTGACAAAATTTGCGATTTTCCTAAACGTATTAATCCCCAACCCCGCGGTCACGCGCGCACAGTTTCGCTGTAGTTGTGGTCAGTGCACTTAGATCTGACTAAGTTGTAGTTTCTGATCTCATTACCTTCCATTTGTCACCCAGAGCGAGATGTGTTTCTGGTTCATGCTGAAGTTCGATTGATTTTGTGTTTTGATTATTTCCATTGCAGGGCGGTTTTCCAGCCCCAATGTCATCATCGGATCACAAAATCTGGCTAAATCTGTTGAGGATCAATTCCCAAGAAACCCAATTGGCGGCTGAATCCAAAAAATCCCTTTCTGATTCAAGGGATTCGACGGCGGCCATACAAAACCCTAATTGTTCCTGTCGCCATTTATTTGAGCTCCAATCCAAGCTCGGTCCGGATCCGTTCCGCAACCTTCGGGAGTTTATACGAGTCCGTCCCCTAGGGCGCGCCTCTATCCGTCGCGGAGAGAGCGCCATCCGGTGCGACTCCTGCGGCCTCGCGCCGCCTCGACTGTACGCCTGCGTTTCGTGCGCCGCCGTCGCGTGCGACGCGCACGCCGCACACCACGCGGAGGAGACCTCGCACCACGTGGTGGTGGATGTGGACAGGGCCGAGCTTTTCTGCTGCGCGTGCGGGGACCAGGTGTACGACCGCGATTTCGACGCCGTTGTCGTGGCGGTCGCCATCGGCCTCGAGCCCCTCCCCGCGCCGGAGAATCTGCGGAAGCGGAGGCGCGTGGATTACAAACCCTGGACTCCGGATCTCAAGGAGCGGGCGTTCATTGCGGAGAACTCAAGCCCTTTGCCAACGAACCAACTCGGTGGTGGCTCGGTTTCTCTTCCCTGGGGTTTGAGAGGGCTCAGCAATCTCGGGAACACGTGTTTCATGAACTCGGTTTTGCAGGCGTTGCTTCATACGCCTCCGTTGAGAAATTATTTCCTGAGCGATAGGCACAACCGGTATTATTGCGAGAGGGAACATAGAACCATTGTAACTCGAAAGTGTGAGATTACCAGCAAAGGCAATAATAAGAGTGTGCAGTTGTGTCTAGCGTGTGACTTGGATGCCATTTTCTCCGCAGTGTTCTCAGGGGAACGAATGCCGTACAGCCCAGCAAAGTTCTTACACAGGTTGGCATTGGGGTTAGGTTTTGTGGGTATAAAGATTGGATTTTCCTGTATGATTCTTTGGTTTGTGTGTTTCCTTGTTCACCAAAAGTCAAGATTTTACTGAATTCTTTGATCTGTTTGCCGTTTGTGGCAAAGTGAAGTATTTGTTTTTCCCCTAATCTTGTTGTGTCTGGTTTGATTACTACTAAAGACTTTTGGTACTTATGGTACTTAGTATCCAATTTGTTTTTGGGTCTTGTTTATATGCCACTCACATTTGATGCTCATGTTAACATGGGCTGCATTTTGTGATACAGTTGGTGGCAGCATGCTTCGAATCTTGCTAGTTATGAGCAACAGGATGCACATGAATTTTTCATTTCCATGCTTGATGGCATTCATGAAAAAATTCAAAAGGACAGACGCAAGACCCACAGTCAAGGTAAGACCAAACATTCGGTTTATTTGTGCTCGTTGTGTTGTACCTTCATAACCAGATAGGGAATAAGAGAGGTGGTTGATCAAGATGATGAAAAAAGTTTGATTCTCATCGCATTATTGATCAGTGATGCACATGAGTCAAAATTAGGGTCCTAGCAAATATTTGTATTTGGTCCGTATAACTTTATGCATTACTGTAGCATTTGGCCGTGTTGAGTTACTGGTTTATCTATATAACTGTTCATGAATTTTACAAATATTTTCATAGTCTAGTCTTCTGCTACTCTTAGGTGCTCGCAAGCAGTTCTCAGGCAACTAGGATCTTAGAGATGCAGGGTTTTATTGGATTTTTTATGATAAGAAGCAATAAATAATAAAAAGAGGACAATGAAGATAATATTTTTAAATGTTGGATGATTACTCTAGGTAAATTATGGATTCATTTGCATTTCTTTCTCGCCTTCCTTTTCCTATTGGAAGTTATTTTTGCTATGGTTAGGTCTAGTAACTAAACTGAGAGCTGAATTTCTATTGGAAGTTATTTTTCCTATTGGAAGTTATTTTTGCTATGGTTAGGTCTAGTAACTAAACTGAGCTGAATTTCGTATTAATGTTTTTGATAACTTATGATGAGTGAATCAATTTTCTTGGAATAATTTGTARAATATAACTCGAAAGTTCTTTATCCTCTTATTCTCTCAGCATCCTACTTTCTCATACATAAATGATCTAGGCAACCCAAAATCCTTCAACAGATGGAGTAACAACTATTTTAAACGCAGGATACTGGTCTAGTTTTTCAAATTGCTTTAGGCATTGATATTGGCAAGTGCAGTCAGATTTAGGGCCAGTATTCAAACTGCGAGCTTGGTGTCTGCCTCTCTCTGTAAGTCCCACTTTCTTTAATGCACTTGGCTTTCATCACAGGGTTCTTTCGGCAAACTAATTACTTTGCTAGCTCAGCTCTGATGCTGTTAGACTCCTTGCGCTGGAAGACAAGTGTTCAAATAATCGATAGGATGTGTCAATCTGATTTATACTGATTCAAACAGTTTGGTCATTTGCTGGTAATTTAAGTTTATGGGATCAAAATGAGTCACCATCAGTTGCAACTTTCTAGTGCTGTCACTTTGAGAAGACATTGCTGGTGATTCTCTCACATTAAGTTATTTATTCAACTTAGGGTTCATTTGTCTGGCTATAGTTCAGGTGATATTCATGAACCCTTAAGCGTTGTGAATATCATTGTTTCTTCTTTGAGTCCGATTTAGTTGTTTGGTAATTCATAATTAGATGCCTTAAATGGTTTTAAATCATCTAATAATAATTCTTTAGGGTTCCAACGTCCAATTGAATTTATGTTAAATGGAGAGTCCCGATTGATTTTGGAAACCATGAGGACTTGAATTCTCATGCAATGTAGCTTTCCTTCTAATAAGGTAAGTTATCATGTCTGTATGCTGTGGTTAGCTTGTATGATTACATACATTTGTTTGTGAATCTGGATTCATTGAGCTTGCATTGTGTCGGCCTAAATTATGTGCTTAATATATTATCGTATTTTTGCACTTTAGAGTGAAAAAGGGCTTACTTTCTGAATATGTTTTATGCAGGCAGTGGAGATTGCTGTATCGCTCACCGGGTGTTTTCTGGCATCCTGAGATCCGACGTCATGTGCACATCTTGTGGTTTCACATCCACAACATATGATCCATGTGTAGATATCTCGTTGGACTTGGAACCAAATCATGTCAGTTCCAAAAAAGCGGCATCCAAAAAATCCAATTATACCGTCAATAATGATGCAAATTCCATGAACTCTGGCCAAATTCCTACCTTGGTGGGATGCCTCAATCATTTCACTAGACCAGAGAGATTGGGGGCCGACCAAAAATTCTTCTGCCAGCAGTGTCAAGTAAGACAAGAATCTCTCAAACAAATGTCCATACGAAAGCTTCCTCTCGTTTCTTGCTTTCATATTAAACGGTTCGAGCACTCTCCGATCCGGAAAATGTCAAGAAAAATCGACAGCTACTTACAGTTCCCTTTTTCTTTGGACATGGGACCGTACCTTTCGTCGTCTGTTCTTAGAAGTAGGTATGGGAACAGAATCTCCCCATTCGATGGGGACGAGCAAGATGCTTCTTCGAGCGAGCTTTCTTCGCAGTTTGAGTTGTTCGCTGTCATCACTCACTCAGGTAAACTCGATGCTGGTCATTACGTAACTTATTTGAGATTGGACAATGAATGGTACAAGTGTGATGATGCTTGGATCACTCGGGTTAATGACGACGTTGTCAGGACTGCACAAGGATACATGATGTTTTATGTGCAGAAGATGCTCTACTACAGAGCAAGTGAAAGTACGGTTGCTGCGTGAGAGTTTGTTTCTTGAAAATCAAATTTTGTTAAACTCAGGGTTGGATTACTTTAAAATGGATTATTCTTTCTTTTGTCATATTGCTAATTCTATTTTAGGCGATGATGACTACAAAATGCAGTCTTTAATTTTCAAAGTTTAGTAATACAAGATGACTGTGTTATGGGACCTTCGACCATATATTTGTGTTCATCCTATGTGGGCGGTTTTATGATGTTCTCATTCTGTGACATTTTATCCGTTGTATTTTAGAATATTTATTTGTCACATTTATATTTTTAAGAGTAAATTAATTTACTTTTTATTTTTTTATTAATTTACTAAATTTACTCTTATTTTTATTATTCCACACTTTTAGTTTTTCTAAACAAAAGAATATTATAATTATTTCATATCTATAATTATGACACCAATTATCTTTCTTAGATTGTGTAAATGGTCAATAGAGGAAGCACTTTTTTAAATATGGAAATTACAAAAAATACCTTTTTCATATGTCATTTTTTTTTTCTCTCACCTGGCATACTGCTAGTGTATACCATGAACTCAGGTGCACTTTGTAAGGTGCACCATGTAATTTAATTTATCATCGTATATAACTGCCATATATCATCACATATAACTGGTTGATATCATCACATATAACTAATACATATCATCACAACTAATTGAAATTCTAAATCTAAAATTTAAAATCATAAAATTAAAAAAATAAACCTAAAACAAAAAATTAAACCCTAAAAATGAAAAATTAATCCCTAAAATAAAAAATTAAACCCTGAAATTAAATATTAAACTCTAAATCCTAAATTTCTATCATATATCATCACATATAACTGACACATCATCACATATAACTGGCAAAATAATAAATTTTTGTCGGGACCCTAAAATGGAAAATTAAATAAAAAAATAAAAAATTAAACTTTAAAATGAAATATTAAACCCTAAAAATGGAAAACTAAACCATAAAATGTAAAACTAAACCCTAAAATGAAAAAATAAACTCTAAACTCTAAATTTTTGACACATATCATCACATATAACTATCATATATCATCACGTATAACTGTCATATATCATCACGTAAAATAGGGTGCACCTAACAATGTGCAACCAGGTGCACCTAATAAATTGTCTGACATACTATTTTCCCCCAATTCTATACATTATCTACTTGTATCCTCTCTCACTATTCAACATAATACCAAATCCAACAAAAACCTTAATAAAACAGAGAAACCTCCCGATTTGAACTCAAAATAGGATTCGAAAACCTCTGTATCTCCACGTCAATGTCCATTAATAGATGAAACTAAAATTCTAAATTCTCATAATTAATTAATATAAATATATACACTCAAATCTACAAATTTCGGGTTTAATTTGGCAAGTTCGTTGGATTCATAACTTGAGCAACATATGTATTCGAGTTGAAGTGTGAATCTATGATGAGAGTTGATTTCTGAACCGTCAGAGAAAGATAGTGTTTGCAATCTGATACAGCGGTGGCACGATTGTGCTGAAAGTGAAATCAAAGCCGTAGAGTGTTCTCTCTTTCTTTATTTTTTTAAAGAATTTGTTAGCAGCACTTGGGTTGGGGAAGGTGACTTTTTTTCAATCATTTCATACTTACATAATTATTTAGATTAATTTTATCTTCTTTTTTTTTATGTATTTTTGAAAAATATTTTATTGCTGTAAATCTTATGTCAACTGTGAATTCTTGATTTGGACAAATTACAGTTTTAACAAAAATAAACACAAGACAAGATTCACTTTTCCCAACTATTAGGATATAAAAACAACCGAGAAACAAACTGTAAACACACACAAAACATATCACTTACCGACAGAGTTCACATTTCCCAACTACTAGGGTATAAAAACAATCAGGAAACCGACTGTAAACACACACAAAACATATCAGTTTCCCCAACTTAGAATATAGAAACAATCAAGAAACTGATTGAAAACACGCATGAAATATATCACTTGCCCCAACAGGATTCATTTTTCCCAACTACTAGGGTATAAAAACAATCAGGAACCGACTGTAAACACGCACGAAATATATCACTTGCCCGATAAGGTTCACTTTTTCCAACTATTAGGGTATAAAAATAAGCTGGAAACCATATAAAGACACATGATTGTGAAAGATTTCCCTTTCAGAAATATGTATTTTTATTTCGAGTTTGTTATTAATTGTTTCTATACCTAGTAATTGAAAAAGTGATCCCTTTCAAAAACATGTATTCTCATATGGTTTTCAGTAATTTCTATCCTCTAATAATTGGGTAAGTGAAACATATCAAAAACAAAAACATGTGTTTATATATTATTTTTAATTTATTTCTACACTTTAAGAATTGAAAAAAAAGCGAGCCCTATCAAAAATTTATATGTTTCTGCAATGTTTTCGATTTTTATAAATACCTAATATACATTAGTATATACACTATATAGATACATTACATTCTAAGTGTAATTTCCAGAAATGCAAATCAAATGGAAATTGATATAGATACCTTACATTCCAAGTGTAATTTCCAGAAATGCAAATCAAATGGAAATTGAAGACTGATGGGCGAATACGACAGTCTGCTAGTAATAAGTTGTCAAACTTCCAGAAGAAGAGGTCGCTTATAAATCCCCAAAATATATGCTTACCGACCTGAAATATCTGCCGACCCATAATCATAAAAAACTAGCATTCGCCGACCTGAAATCATACGCGTGCACAATAATTCAGCAAAATATAATCATGACCTCCTTTAAGAAGTCAAAACACACCACTCCCATCCATCACATCCCTTTAAAGATCATTAAATGCCCTCTAACACTGTGTCGGACACGTGTCATTTCCTCGTTCTCTAGTAATATATTTAATACGCTGGGCCAAAAATGAAAGGCCCAAAACATTCCTAAAAGACCTACCAACTTCCCGCTCCTTTCTATCGCTTTAGATTTTACGCCGACCAACACATATCACACCCTTTTCATTTCCTTTCATCTTCACTTTATCAAAAACATAAGCAAAACTCCATTTTTACTCTGCAAAAAATCTTACTTTCTCGTAAAATTCTGCAAGAAGAATTCACATCACACCAGGATTCATCTCCGAAGCCATCAACTGCAATAATGAGTAAGTCCCCCTAATCCTTTCATCTCGATAGTGATTATTTTAATTTCGATCTGTAATTTGTTACATTCACTGAATGCGTTTCTGTGTTATTTCTTCCCCTCTCTTCTTGATCCGATAATTAATTTGATGATGAACCCAGCATCCTCCGTTCCCGATTCTCAAAACCCAGAACTTTCCCCCGATTCTGATCCTATTAAAAACACCTTTATTTTAAAAAGAAGACGAAAACAACCCTCTTCACCACAGCCGGTCCTATACGGCGAACCGGAAGGTGATGTCAGTTGGCCCGAGCGTGAGGCCCAAACTAGGGCTTACACTGAGGCTAGAGCCTTAGTTGAAAACATTCCCGAGGACCCTTCTTCAACTCATCCTGAGAATGAAACCATCCCTGAAGGCATCCCTTTAATAGAAGCCAGCGTACCTTCATCTTCCCAACCCGAACATTTTCTTAACAATCCTGTAAATGTTATACCCCCCTCTACCGCTGCCGAGCTACTTCCTTTGCCCCAAGTTACTAGGGTAGTTGGAGATAACTATTGGTTGCTCCCGAGCCCTGAAAAACTTGAAGAGCTTAAGTAGGAACTTAACCTTCCCGCGCTACTTTAGTCACCCCGAATATCCTTCAACTTGACCCCAACAATCCCCCTCCTAATCACATCGTGTTTTTTGACGATCTCCTCAGAGCAGGTTTTAGATTTCCTGCCCACCAGTTTTTTTATCCAAACTGCAAACATTTTTAAAATTCCTCTCCTCCAGCTAACCCCAAACTCAATGACGTTCATGGCTGGATATATGATCCTGTGTACATATTATAATGTCCAGCCTGACCCAAGCCTTTTCCATTTTTGTTTCCAAGTAAAATATCAAAAGGATTCATTCTATTTTTCAGCCCGCCTCGGGAAAACCACGCTTCTTGGTGAATCCTTCATCAAAAATGCCCGATCGGCGAAAGAACTTCATTCTCATTCACAACACCGAACCCTGGCCTTTCAACACCGAGCTACGGTTCCATACTCCCAAACAAAACAACCCTCCTACCTCCAGAACCTTTTCAATACTCTTCAAGAAATACTCTGATCAGCTCGCTGAATGGAGTAAGCGCCCTTTTGACGTGGTGCAACTCACCAGGCAGGAGAGGCCTTTCGCATATGTAAGTCTCGACACTCGACCTAATGACTAACCCTTAACCAGATCCGAATTCGTTAGGGATCCTTAGTTATATGCTTTTCCACTTTCCACACTCGCAATAATATAGTCTGATATATCCCTGTACTCCCTTTTGCAGAAGACTTTATTGGCAGCTGTATCTCATCGAGCTCGGAGGGAGCCACTGTGTAGGCTGACCCGAGCCCAGCAACCACATCGGCGCCGTGACCTCCTGTCGTTAACGTGGACGAAGAAGTAGAGGTCGCCCTTGCTGCGAGGGATGACCTCGAGGAGGTCGCTGATGCAGAGGAGCGCCTACCACTTACATCCATCCTTTTCAAAGGGAGGAGGACCAGTCGAGGGTGCACCTCTCCAAAATAAGCGCCTTCAGCTCCAAAACATCGGCGGCTTTGCAAGGCTTATGATGCTGCCACATCCAGCTCTCCAGATTTGGATAAAGAGCTAGCTCAATGCTATGATGCGGAGAAGGTTAGAGCTCTTCTCCAAGAGTGCGCCATGGCCCAGGTAACTTTACTTGAATTCAAGTTTCCTTAATACAAATTAACCATCTATAAATACTCACAGCATCTTCGAATACAGATGAAGCCCCTGTTCTCCACCTTATCCACTCAATTATTGGCTCGGTCCACCAAATCCGACCTCCAGAAGACCTACGACGAACTGATGATCCAGGCAGAAAAACTGACCCAACAGCTGTCTCTTACTCATGGGGAGCTGGACGTGACTCGTCAGCAATGAGCTGCCCACGAAGAAGAACTAAATGTTTCTCGAAGTCAGGTGGAAACATTGAAAGATGAATTCGCTCGCCTGGAGTTACTGAAAGACAAAGTAGCTCCTCTGGGAGGTCGCCTGACAGAGGTTGAAAGCCAAATGCATAAAGACCGCGAGGAGATGGACGATGCCATCCTAGCCACTCGTGAGCAACGCATAGCCAAAGGTCTCCGCACCTTCTTGAGGAGCGACTTGGGCAAGAAGTTCATGGATGCGTATAGAGTGGAGCTGCTGGCAGCCTACAAGAACTCGTCCATATACTTCGGCAAGATGGCTAGAGGTAACAAAGAGTGGGTCTACCAGGACGTGGACAAAATCAAAATCCAGCTCGCAGCCATGAACGTCTCTTTCGATCCAGATGTCAAAGCCATCGTGGATAATCTTCCTCCGTTCTCCTTCTGGAAGGGCGACATGAAGCAGTCTCCGCAGGCCAAGTGGTGGCTATCCTGCCAGGGCCGAGCTGTGTTGCGAGCCAAGATGCCCGAGCTAGAGACCCCTCTCGAGGACTTTTTGCCTAACCGCAATACTGCTTAACATTGTAATTTCAACTCATTCTCTCCCGAGTCGTTGTGTATGAACAATTCATGTTTTTTTTAAGTTTATTATCACCTGCCGCAACAAATCATCCCAACAAACCCAACAATCTTTGTTTTTAATTATGTAAGTCAACTTAAAAAATAATGAACATCCAAACCCCAACATCCTTATTTATAATTTCCAATAACCATAACCTGTGATCAAAACCTCCATAAAACCACAATTTCAATACAGAGCGCATATAACATGTAAATCAAATATGTGTATATTTAAACCTAAAAACCCAACAAATCATATAAGCCATACTCAAGCAAGGCACTAAAAATCAAAACGAAGTTCACGTAAAAGAACATATAAGTCAAATATGTTCTTCTACCTAAACTAGTAGAACATACAAAAGTACAATGATTGGAAAGAATATGTAAGTCAAATATATCCTTTCCAAAGGCGACCTCAAGTACATAAATCAAACGTACTTAAAACCACAAAAGAACATGTTCCTTACCCAACATTCATAAAGATCATAGAAATCATAAAATGCTCCCAAAATTTCCATTATTTATCATAAATAGGTATCCGCCCCGGAGGGTACAATAGTGAATATTTGCCCTTGAGGGTAACAACTAGGTGTCCGCCCCTGAGGGTATAATAAAACAGTTATTCGCCCCGAAGGGTAATAATACAACCATCCGCCCCCTAAGGGTACATAAAGCAAATCTCCACCCCTGAAGGTATATAAAACAAACCTCCGCCCCTGAGGGTACATAAAATAAATCTCCGCCCCTGAGGGTACATAAATCAGCAGCCGACCTGTGCAAGTATCGGTTTAAAACAGAAATAAAAATATTATTACGAAACCTACGCCCACCTCATAGACCCGCCTTTCAGGCGTAATATTTCTTCAAATGACAAAATTTCCGGCTTCTAGGTAGAGCTTTCCCTTGAGCATTTTCGAGTACGTACGCTCCCCCATGTAACACCTTGAACGGCCCGATCCGGTTCGGATTCAGCTTCCTAGTATTATGTATTGCATCAGCTCGCTTCCATACTAGGTCTCCAACCTGAAAATATCGACGTTTTACATGTTTTTTAAAAGCTGTCTGATTTTCTGTTTGTAACGTTCCCCCGGGCCACAGCCTTCTCTCGTATCTCATCAATTATCTCAATTGCACCTCTTGCTAGCCTCTCATTCTCTTCCAAATTAAATGTGGATAAACGTTGTGAGCCCCCCACTATTTCAGCTAGGATAACAACTTCCATTCCATAAACCAAGCTAAATGGCGATTCCTCTGTAGAGGTGCTGGGAGTCGTTCGATAAGCCCATAAGACCGACGGAAGCTCTTCCTCCCAAAGTCCGCCCGCTTTCTCTAGCCGCAACTTAATTCCCTTCACAATCATGCGGTTAGTAACCTCGACCTTCCCGTTATCTTGGGGATGTTCCACAGAAGCAAAACGTTGCTTCATCCCCATTTCCTTACACCAATCTTGGATTTTCTGCTCATTGAATATGGTTCCGTTATCTGAAACTAACACCCGTGGAACACCAAACCTGCAAAAAATATTATTAAAAATAAAATCCATCATGTCCTGCTCGCTTATGCCCGTGACCGCCTCAGCTTCCACCCATTTTGTAAAATAATCAACCGCCACCACTAGATTTTGTTTATTGCCTGGTGTTTTCGGAAAAGGTCCAACTATATCAATTCCCCACTGCGCAAAGGGACAAGACGAGCTCATAACCATCACGTCTTCAGCCGGTATATGAATGATCGGTGCGTGCATCTGACACTTTTTACAAGTTCTAACCAGGTCGCTCGCCATACCTTTCATTCCTGGCCAAAAGAAACAAGCCCACAACGTTATCCCAACCAGCGCACAGCTTTTCGCGTGATCACCACAATACCATTAATGTACTTCTCTCAACACCTCCAATCCTTCCCTTTTGGCCAAAGATTTTTAAAAGGGTCCAAAACGCGACCTTTTGTACAATTCTTCATTTATAACACAAAATCGAGCCGATGTTCTAGCTTCTTTTGTTGACAACTGTACCTCGCCCTCTTTTGCCTTAACGAGGACCCCCCATATTGGCGAACGCCAATCATCCTTTGCTTCTATCTCCATCAATTATTTTCCTTTATCCACACTACTATGACTTAACTCCATCAATGTGATTTTTCTGGTAACACAAGTTCCTAGCGCCCCTGCAATCCGAGCGAGTTGATCAGCTCGAGTATTATCAGCCCGCGGTAGATGCTCCAGCTTAAATTCTTTAAAATGCACAACATCTTCTTGTAGCTTTTTTAAATACACAGCCATACGTTACTCTTTTGCCTCAAAAGACCTGTCGAATTAACGGGCTACCAGTTGAGAATCTGTATACGCTCTCACTTTCCTTGCTCTCAGGTCGCTTGCCATTTTAACACCCTGTATCACCGCCTCATATTCTGCCTCATTATTAGATGCCTTGTATCCCAGTTTGATTGCAAACTTCAAATTCTCTCCTTCCAGGCAAGTTAAAACAATCCTCAATCCAGCTCCCGATACCATAGTCGATCCATCAGTATACAATAGTCATGCCTTTATCTCATCACCTGGTTCAGATGGATACACCATCTCTTGCAAGAAATCTGACAATACTTGTGCTTTGATGGCCGTCCGAGGTTCGTACACCACGTCGTATTCACTCAATTCCACCGCCCACTTCACCAGCCTTCCGGACACATTCGGATTACTCAGAACCTGCTTGAGGGCCAGGTTAGTACGTACCTTCACCTTGTGGCTTAAAAAATATTGTCACAATTTACTTGCTGTATAGATTAGCGCAAAACCTCCTTTCTCCAATTTAGGAAAATTTAGCTCGGCACCCCTTAGCATCCTGCTAATATAATAAATAGGTTTTTGCGTACCTGCGTCTTTCCTGATGAGCAACGAGCTCACCGCGACCTCCCCGACCAATATATACAAGATCAAGTCTTCCCCTGGCATTGGCTTAGTTAAAAGTGGTATCTCGGCTAAGTATTCTTTTAGCTTATCAAACTCTTTCACTGACTCCTTGGTCCATTCGAACTTGGATCCTAGTGCCCTGAAAAATGGGACACCTTTCTCTGCCGATCTGGAAATAAAGCGATTAAAACTGGCAATCCGACTTGTAAGCACCTGTACTTCGCGCACCGTTCGAGGATGCGGCATCTCCAAAAGAGCCCGCACCATTTCGGGTTTGACCTCGATACCTCTCTCCGTCACCATATATCCCAAAAATCTCTCTAGTCGAACGCCAAATGCACACTTCTTTGGATTGAGCTTCATCCTATGTTGTCTAAGTATAACAAAGGTTTTCCTCAAGTCCTCCACATGAGATTCCACTTTCCTGCTCTTTACCAACATATCATCGACATACACCTCCATAGTGGGCCCCAACAGGTCCTTGAACATTCTGTCCACCAGTCTCTGATAGGTCACCCCTGCATTCTTCAAACCAAACAACATAGACACAAAATAGTATTTTCCCGTCGAGGTGACAAAACTCACCTTAGGTTGATCCTCCTTTGCCAATGGTATTTAGTGATACCCTTGTGAAGCATCCATCATGCTTAACAGCTCGCACCCCGATGTTGAATCCACAAGTTGATCAATTCGCGGCAGCGAATAATGATCCTTTGGGCATGCTTTATTTAGGTCGCGAAGATCCACACACATCCTCCACTTCTGCCCTAGTTTAGGTACCATTACAACATTAGATAAGTATTATGGGAAATGAATCTCCCAAATATGAGGATACCCCTTCAACAACTTCTGCACCTCTTCCTCAATTATTTTATCCAATTCAGCCCCCAAAATGTCTCATTTTCTGTTTGACCGACCTTACCTCAGGATCTGCATTCAAGTGATGTTGCGCGACCTCTGGGGATACCCCTATCAGTTCTCCTTCCCCAAAGGCAAAAACGTCTCGGAATTCTCTCAGTAATGTTATCAACTCTTCCCTTAATGTTTATGTCATCAGAGTTCCTATTTTCATAGTATATTCTGGGTGACCTTCTAACGAAATTTTCATCAATTTTTCATGCGGCCGAACAGAGTTCTTCTACTCCTTCATCTTCTTTGCACTAAGCACACCTTCCTGCACATCTTCCCTCTCTCGTTTGTTGTCACTCAAGCCTTTTCTAACTGCATATGATAACATGACCTAGCGACCTGCTGCTTAGATACGACCTCCCCTACCTTATCCTCCTGAAGTTGCTAATTATACAATTATAGAGTCTCGTGATGCTGTATTCTTTGAGAATGTTTTTCCTTTTCATTCTAATTGTTCTAACATTAATGGAAATAATAAATCTTTTAATTTTACACCAAATGGTGATAATCTTGAAATTATAATAGATACAAATGATAATCAAGAACTTAGAAGAAGTGAAAGAACAAGAGTTCCAAAGAATTTTGGTGAATACTTTTACACTTTTATTGTTCAAGAAGATCCTAAAACTTATAATGAAGCTATGACTTCTTTAGATGCTCCTTTGTGGAAAGAAGCTATATATAGTGAAATGAATTCTATAATGTCTAATAATACATAGGTAATAACGAATTTACCACCTAGTAATAAACGAATTGGGTGCAAATGGATTTTCAAGAAAAAACTAAAAACGGATGGTTGTATAGATAAATATAAAGCTAGATTGGTAGTTAAGGGTTATAAACAAAAACAAGGTATTGACTCTTTTGATACTTATTCCCCAGTGACTAAAATAACTATTATTAGAGTATTGATTGCTCTAGCTTCTATTTATAAATTATAAATTCATCAGATGGATGTTAAAACTGCATTTCTAAATGGAGATTTAGAAGAAGAAATTTATATGGAACAACCGGAAGGTTTTATTGTATCTAGTCAAGAAAATAAAGTTTGCAAATTAGTTAAATCTCTTTATGGTTTAAAAAAAGCTTCAAAAAAATGGCATGAGAAACTTAATAAAGTAGTTATTGCTAAAGGCTTTCCCATTAATGATTCGGATTAATGTGTTTATTTTAAAAATGTTAATGATGATTGTGTTATATTGTGCTTGTATGTTGATGATATCTTGATCTTTGTAACAAGCTTGAGAATCATTGAAATCACTAAATTGATGTTATCTGAAAATTTTGATACGAAAGATTTGGGTAATGCCAATTTCATACTTGGTATAGAAGTGATAAGAAATGATAAAGAGATCATATTAAATCAGTCACACTACATTGATAAATTATTGAATAAATTCAATTATTCTGATTGCACACCTGTAAATACTCCATATGATCCTCATTTTCACTTAAAGAAATAATGGAGAAAGTGTTTCTCAAAAAAAATATGCGCAAATCATTGGGTCTCTAATGTACTTAACCAATTGTACTAGACCGGATATTGCTTATGCTGTAAATATATTAAGTAGATATACTTCTAATCCAAATTCTGATCATTGGAAAGCTATAACTAAAGTATATCAATATTTGAAAGGTACTATGGATTATGGTTTGCATTTCTCAGGATATCCAGACTTGATTGAAGGGTTCACAGATGCTAATTGGATATCTGACTCAGATGAAACAAAAGCAACTAGTGGTTATGTATTATCCCTTAGTGGAGGAGCTATAACGTGGAAATCTACTAAACAATCTATTATTTCACGCTTTACTATGGAGGCAGAATTAATTGCTCTTGGTTTAGCCAGCATAGAAGCTGAATGGCTAAGATGTCTAATCTCTGATTTACTTCTTGCAGTTAAACTTATTCCATCGATTTCTATATTTTGCGATAATCAAGCTACGATCGCTAAAGCACGAAACTCTCATTATATTGTGAAGAGGAGCATATCCGTATACGACATAATTCTATAAGACAATTACTCAATCAAGGAGTAATATCTCTGGATTTTGTGAAATCCGAGAATAATCTAGCTGACAACCTTACTAAGGGGTTGGCTAAAAAATTGTTCAAGAAACATCGAGGGGAATGAGACTGAAGCCTATAGATGATTCATCATAGTGGAAACCTAACCTCCGTGATTGGAGATCCCATGGAAGAGGTTCAATAGATAAAAACGAAACTATAAAGATGACTAAATTCAGCACATATAAATAAGGGGGATTTCGTGGTTCCATTCCTAAGGTGTTGGTGCTGATTTGTAATGGATAAAAGGAAGAGTGTATCCCTGAATGAAGTCCAAGGCAATAATTTTTGCAGCGTGGTAATCACAAACACCCTAGGAGGGCGCACCTATATGAATGTTAGTAGTGTGGTCGCTACTTTGGGATGTAGGTCGATCCCTAGAAAACATTCATGAATACAAGATACCAGCGCATGACCGTTATTAGTGCAAAACCGATAGAATTGATCCAAGTACATATCATGTGTGCTACTAGTGTAATCTGGTTCAAAGAGTCTAGTTCAAGACTTTACGTCAGTATGATTCTTCAGATGAAACTAGTTGTCACTAAGTGAAGGTTCAAGTCCGGAAGACACCTATCACCTCTTACATGGTATCTTTTACTCAACAATAATATTATTTTTTATATGTTTTTTTAATATTAAATTATGTGGGGGATTGTTGAAAATCTTAATTCAATTTTAAAAATATAATTTATTCAAATATATTATAACCCCATGAGTTTAATCTTGATTTACTGTGGGGGTTACTAATCTTGAATTACATATTTATTGTGTAGAGGTTACATATTTGGACTTGATTCAAAATGACTTTTGAAATACAAGCATGTATATTTGTGTAGTAAAATGGTTAAATGAAATTGATTTCATACCAATGACTTTTAATAGCTTTTAATATTATGATTTTAAAACCTTTAGAAATTTTTCTATATAAACTAATGACTCATTTGCAAGAAAGGACACTTCTTATCAATTACACAAACTCCTATTCTTACTAACACGATTTCTTTTTATCTTCATAAAATTCCATACAAGCTTTCAAGCATTTTTCTTCATTATATTACTACAAATTAAAGTATTATAGTATACTCATATCTTTATATAAAGAATATATATTTATATTGATATATATATATAACTATTTAAGTTGAGCAATGAGGATGATGATCGGTTCGTTTTAGAGGAGTTCTTGCTACTACTAAAACTTCTCTTGGAATTATTGTATCTTGGGAAAAGAACGCCGCCAGGCTCTGTGTGAAGAGAGCGTATCTCTTTTTAGGACAGCGTTTTTGCGCGCCTCAATCCAGACTCTTTCCTTCTTATCCTAAACTTTGTTATTTATTTGTTTAATTGTTTACTTGCTATTTGATTGATTTTATTATTTATAGTAATAATTTTTGACACTTAGCCCCGAATAATGTACATTTCTTTAAATTAAGTAATCGACCTAATAGTTTTACATAAGCCTTGTTTAAACGAGGACTCATTAGGACTATAAATCTTTGTACTCAATTTAGTAAGAACTTTTATTGTTGTATTATTATATTATATGTAGATATAATGTATTCTTTATAATTATAATAAACTAGCTTATACTTTATTTATGAAGCTTATAAGCTCCTTGTATTATATAAGTCTTGCTTGGTTTGATGTCTTTATTTGAGTCAGAACTCATCTACTATTATTACATCCGTTCTAAATAAGCTCATGGAGCCTTTTGTTTTATTCATCTTTTAACCTTGTCGATTTTTTTGGAAGACTACATTTTTATGTCATTAGGTATTATATTTTTATTACTTAACCACATAAATTAATTATTAATTCAATATTTGGACTTATTAGCATTGTACAATTATTATTATTTTTTTTTTTTAGTTTGACCTAATAAATTGGCTATCTCGCTCTCTCTCTCTCTCTCACACACACATACACACTCAAACAAATATTTTCAATCATTGAGAAGTAGTGGATGAATATTTTCAACGAGACTGATAATTGAACCAACAATAATTAGATATCCAAGACTAACATTCTTTCAAAAAAAAAAAAAAAACTAACATAAAACACTATTATCATAAACATGTACTTTTGTATAATTTTATATATTTTTTAGCTAGCTTATCAACTAGATTTACCAAACCTTTTATTTGCATCAGCAAGTTTTTCACCTATCAGTATCGGCTTAGTTTTTCAAATTATTTAACACATGGCAGATGTTAAATCAAGTTTGATAGGATGTGCGATGGGTTTAGAAGTTATTGATTAAATGTTAAAAGTTTGTGATAAAACAAACGGTGATTGAAATTCAGTATTAGGAATATACCTACTAAATCCATTTTATTGTCATTCAGTATACATGTATCTATATAATATGCCTATTAAATCTAATTTATCTAGTGATTAGAACCTTGCAATCTGGTCCATTATATAAAAATTGCTTTAGCATTTGAGACAGTTTGGCTGCTCTATTTGAAGCTTGATGCAATAGCAACTAATCAAACGCAACAAAGGCCATAAAACGCCAATCAGTAAAGCTCCAAGACATTACGAATTCCATTCACAGAAACAACTGACTGAAATAATCAACAGACGAATGCCAGGATTTTGTACAAGTGTCGGAAAATAAATAACAAATTCTCCCGTTTTTCTGCATCTTCTTCATCAGCACATTCTTTTCCACGTGTCATCTTTCTCTTCATAATCATTGGCGTATTTTATGCTTCCACGAAGTTAACTCACGGGGGATCAAATCCTCGTCACGGGACAGCACAGCCAGCACCAACAATTTGCTGAGCCAACCATGGAACAAAAGACCCCTTGCACCGAGGCCCGTAAACAACCAATATTTGCAAGTGTGGGCCCCACCGAGTACATATTCATCTACGCTGCCGAGAAGTGGAAGCGATCCGTCGGCAGCAAGCGGAGGCATTGCCCTCAGCCCTGCAACAGCTCCGGTTACAGTCCATTTTTTTAGGGCTGGATATACTGAAGAAGCCTTTTGGACAAGAACGTCGGTTGCCTTGGTTGCTTCATCGGTGGTGACGTGCCTCGAGTGATTTGTTGAATTCCAATCCCATGTCGATCCGAGATCTATCTGTCGGCCTCCTTGTATGGCGAGCCACGTGTCTGATAAAACCGAAGGGCTATGTTTTGGGTATTCTTCCCTGAGATGAAGGGACCACGACTTTTTTCAACTTATGGGGAGAAAAAGGGTCCGGGCTTTATATGAATCTTACAGTTGATCGATGTCCAATTAACCTAAGGAAATATTACAAAAACTGCCCCCGAGATTTAGCCTAATTATAGAAAACCCCAATCATCTTTTAATTTACCCCCAAAAAAAACTAAGTTTAAAAATTTAATAACATTTGAAATGCATTTTCCATTCTGGTTAGCGGCCCATGAATAAATCATCATACAACCATTTGAAATTTAGTCAGATATAATCAATCCATAATGCCAAACATAAGATTGTATACCATAATTAAAATGTATATATATAAAACACAATATTATAATACATTATATAATACATGAACACTATAACCCTATCATATCCTATAAACCAATGTCTTAAAAAACGAAAGGCGGATACGAGGCGTTTTGTTTGGATGAGGCGAGGCGTACGCCTCAAACAATTTCCCAAAAAAAAAAAGAAAAAAAAAGAAATCCAAAAATATAAAACTACACAAAGTACAATAGTAACTATTAATCACCCTCATAGTTCAAGAAAAACAAGAATAAAAACATCAAAATCAATCCTAATAACACCAAATTCATCACCTAGAAAACAACACAAAGCATGAAAGAAAAAAAGGAGTCCAAATTAAGTAGCAAAACAAATTTCACTAATCAATTTATTTGGTTTGAACAACTCGTCGTGTCCTCCATTCTTAAACTCAGTTGTTAGTATTATATATATATATATATATATATATATATATATATATATATATATATATATAACACTAACAGAGACGAGAGAGAGCAATGGTGATGTTTTCGGGTTTTCACATTTCCGCTGAATGTTTGACTTTTAGTGAGTAGATCCGACCCTAGTCTTCTATTTGACTTGTTTTATAATTTTATTAATAACAATAAATAAAGAAAAAAGAAAAGAAAAGAGGAAATTCAAAAAAAAGACAAAAAACTCTCAAATCGAGGGGTCCGCCTCAGACACTCGAGGTGTATCCGAGTCGAGGCGGACGCCTCAGACACTTTGTGGTGTACGACGTTCCAGGTACTACAGTCCAATGTGCCCGCCTCAAACCAAATCTCCCAAAAACGTTCTGAGGCGCGCCTCGAGGCATAAGCCTCGGCCGTTTTTTTGAAACAATGCTATAAACTTATCCAGTCCAATCAAAAACTCAAACCAGCCCCAAGGATAGTTTTTGTAACTATCCCTTAATTAAAATGAGATTTAATGCGCAAGGAGAGCTCAAAAATATATGCAGGTTACAATTAACTATTAACTAACTTGTCCCAAATCTTTCTTTAGTGCAACTTAAGCTTTTCACCCTATCTTACTAAATAAGGTAAAACAATTAGCATTAAATGTACCTCATATCATCACCAAGTTGCAGTTGAGCAATGACGCCTCTACATGTCCTCAGAGGCAGCTTTCCAGATAGCTCTGGCAAGAAGGCTGCCCGAGCTCCAAAGCAGATAATCACTGCATCATAGTCTCCTGCAAAAGTTACACCTTGACGAGAATTAGTGTGTAGATCCAAATAAAAATGCTGCTTCAAAATACCATCAAGTTTATCCCCTTGGAAGCTAATTAAGATTCATCAATTGCAAAGCCCCTCCAAATTTACTCAAGTTCCTTTTTCATAACATTATTATTTTTTAATTTGAAGGGGTAGTAGTCAATTTATTTTATATAAGCTTGCAATAAAATATTTTCAAGAAAAAAAACTTTAAAATTATACAGAGAGTACCTTCGACTTCTAGCAGGCTTTGAACAAATTTCTGCCGAAAATTTAATTCTCTCTGCCCACGGCCCAAGGTAGACATCTCATTTGCTATATTTTCACATGCTAAGTATAAACCCTACAAGAGAAAAAGATTGGACAATGTCAAGAACCACTAGTAAAGATAGGTCAATTCAGAGATGTGCGACTTTTTTTCTAACCTGAAGGTAAACTTGAGCATTAATATTCAGAGCTTGAGGCATATAAAACGCCAAGTTTAAAGGTACCGATAAATTAGGGACGAGCATTCGAGCAGCATCCTCGTGGATGAGCTCTATTCTGCAATTGGCAAGACATTTCTGAGCATTCTATTCATGAAAATGAGATGAATCCAGATCAGTGAAATCGAATTAACATTTCATGCTTAATTTGGTAGATTCGGAGGTCTTACTTCGGTCATTATATTCATGTTCTTCGAATTGACAGCTGGTCTTAAGATCCCTCTGAAAATAGACAAGTTTAGTCTCAATCCCTATATTGAAAACGATGAAGCATGTATGCGCACTAAAAAAAATCTAAGGCAATGTGAGGTCTTATGAAGTCGTGAATTTCAGCTAACTAGAAAATAAAAGATTAAGATTCTGAATATATCATAATTTTCCAGTAGAAGAAATACCAGTAGGAATAAATAAAAATTGACTTTTACACAAATATTATATGTCCTCCATTTAAGTAATTGTAGTATAAAGAAAATCCATTTAAAAATAAATAAATATATAAACCTTCTCCTGATTATATGAGATTCACCATTTTCCGGAGTTTCACCTCTCCGCTCTTTTGCTAGGGCTCTTTCAGCAATATTTAAGAGATGTAAACTCTCGTTCCACAACTCTGCCCCCTGCCAAAGAAGCTTGACTGCCAAAATATAGTAAATTAACTCAGCCAACAATCGTACCAAATATGTAAAATCTCTCTTTTCTTATATAATTTGAACACGTCTATCTATAAGGTATTTTGAATTATTAAAAACTAATTCCCAAAACAGCAATAGAGCTGAAGACAAGCTAAATCGAGAAAAGGACCTTTCGGGGAATACGGATGCAGAAGCCCACCAGCAACTCCAGATGCACCTCCACCAATCCCAACTCCGTCATAAATATCAACGCAAATATTCGATTCCTTAGGACCATGCTGTAAAATGTTTGCTTCCACCAGTTATTAAGGAAAAGAAGAAATAAAAAGAAATCTGAAAGAAGACGAGGAACTGATGGTTCAAATCAAATACTGAAGGAGATAGAGGAGACATAGATAGTCTATACAGAACATTAAGTGATGAAAAATGTATGGGGCTAGCCTGCTCATTCTGACAAACAAAATGTAAGTTACTGCGTAAAATTGAGAATTTGATTATTTTTGCTTCCAATTGTCATGTTTTTGTTCTTAGGAATAAAGACAGTACAAAGTTTACCAAATGAGGATAATAAGTTTTTGTGAGTATATTATTTTCGTGGAATTATTAATGGATGATTGCTTCTCGTTCTCGAAAGGCATCAACGTTTTAACATTAGGAGGAGGAGGAGGAGATTGACCCATATCAATCCTCAGTTTCACATTTCCCAATATAGAGAAGTTGTTCTATAAGATATCTGGGGCGAGCGTTGGCTCAAAAAAATTGAAATGCTGATATAGTATCTTTAGATACATATATATATATATATATATATATATATATAAACGAATAAATCACAAGATAATATAAACATGAAAATATTATAACATGTTAAGAATTTCGTTTTCTTTATTATACTAAGCTTTCCCTCTTTCCGGCAGTCACTCTTAAAGAAAACACTTGCAATGCAATTAACAACTATTCGAAATACACACACACATTTGCACATACATACATATAAAAAGAAAGTGTGTGTGTGCGAGTGAGAGAGAGAGAGTACTTGAAGCAAATTCCAAGTCACGGACAACCCAGCAAAGCCAGCGCCAAGAACTGCAAATCTACAAAGAATAAGACAGTAATAACAGCAAAACAGATAAAACCCATTCAGCAACCACATGAAAGTGAAATAAAGCACAAACAATTTCAGGAAAAAAACGAAAATTCAAAACAAGCACCTGATGGGTCGGTGGGATACAGAAGAAGAAAACGAGCAGCGGACGGAGAAGAAAGAAGGCGAAGAGCAATTACTGCTGGTTGTGGTTTTCGGCCATTTCCAGGAAACAAAATCGGGGCTTTGTGTTAACATTATCATATCCCTCTTTTACTTTCCCTCAGTCTGGTTTTAACATTCTTGTACATTGGTTTTCTTGGAGAAAAAAAAACTTTTCAACCCCAAAATATAAGTAATTTTCATGTCATACAATTTACAAATCATATGAGATTTACATTTAAATCCTAAATTAGAAATTTTGTGATTTTGTACCTAAAATTAAATGACGTGGAACAATCAAATTATGACATATTATTCGATTGTGGGCACAAAATCACGAAAAATAGTTTATTGGACAAACGTTAAATCGCGCATATTTCATATGGCGATTTGTCATAAATAATAATTTGTATATTAAATTCTGAAAAATGCAATAGTTAGAAGTACAAAAAATAATTAACCCTTATTTTCACATGCAACTTTAGTGGAGAAATGATTTTCTTTTCTGGTAAACTCATTAATGCCTTTTTTTTTTTTTAAGAAAATGAAAAATACCGCCATATTTTGTTTTTTAATAAAAATGTCACTTTGGGCTCAATATAAAGACCATAAGCCCTCTCAAGCTTTTCAACAATTTCCCTCTCCCCATTCATTTTCCTCTACCACGAAGTCGACTCACTCTCTCTCTCTCTCTCTCTCTCTCTCTCTTACCAACCCATATTTTCGGCGAGTGTAAGCTCCCAGGCAACCAGTGTAGCACACAAAAACGTATAGTATAGACCAAGAGTAGTATACACGACGTCGACAGTTTGGCAACTATCAGACCCTCTCTGAAATTCTTGTCGAGTTGACTTCTGACGGCGGCGGCGTTTAGGGCTATTTTTCCCGCGAAAAGGTAAGAGTTATTCTGTATTTTGAATTTCACTGGTTATAATGGGTGTCGGCTGTTTGGTGACTATGTCGACCGACTGTTTGCCGACTATTTTTTCAACTATAAGTCACTGACTATTTTGCCGACTATGTCGTCGATTATTTTTAGAATGTCAGACTATGGGTCGAGTGGTGGTCGATGTTATTTTCATAGTAATGGTTGTATATTACGAGGTTTTAGAAAAATACAATTCCAATAGTAATCTTGTTTTGAATTGGATTTTATGCTCTCATTATTTTGAAATTTCGTCATATTTGGTTAAATACCTAGCGGCAATCTCCTATGTTCCTTTCATTAGTGTATTTATGAACAAGTTCCTCGATAACAAGCCTAAAAGGTTTGAGTAAGTCTCCCGTGTGACGGCCACACGGATCCCCTTTCATGTGACGAAGCCCTAACCCGCCCACACACGGATTCGCCCCATCATATTGGATTCGATATAAAAGAGAAAAAATGCTGAATTTTCTTTTTTTTTTTTCTCATCTCTTTGTCGCTCTCTCTCCCCTGGCACCTTCCCAACCCAAACAGATCTCAGCGATTTGGACGGAGGCTTCTCATCTCTTGGTCGTTCTCTCTCCCCGAGACCCCGATCCCCAACCTTAACAATTCTCAGCATCGCCGGGGGACGACGTTGGAGGAGCACATCTGGTTGTCGGAGATCTCGTACACCTGGATGTTGTCGTCGTCGATGAAGGCGCGGGGAGGGTCGGAGGCGGCGCTGCAGTTGAGCTCGAACCATTTCTCGACGCCACAGCCGGCGCCGATGCTGAAGGGGTAGGGGACAGTGAGGTCGCCGCATTTGCTGGGACAGTTAGGTTTTGTGATGATTGGGGGTTTTAGGATGTTGAATGTGTCGAAGGTGGTGGTGGCGGCCAATGTGAGGATGATCCATGTTAGGAGTGAAAGCTTCTTTCTGTACATGTTTTTTTGTATTGCAGTAGACAGTGTGTGGAGTTTGTTTTTCGAATTGGTGCAAATGTGACAATTTTTTGGACAAAAGTGACATATTTTGGTGCAAATGTGACAGTTTTTTACAGGAAAAAAACCCCAAAAAATAACGATTACTATCAACTATTAGAAAGTGACACTTTTTATTTATAAAGTGGCAGTAATATTTTAAGAAGTGACAGTATTAACTTGACTACTATAATTTGTGTAGCAACTCTTTTTCTGTAAAAATCAAAAGTGACACTTTTTTGGGCAAAAGTGAGGGAAAATTGCTTTTTTGGTCCATTATGTTGTCCACTTTCCAATTTAGAACCAAAATATTGTCCACTATCAAAACACATATACGAAGTTGGCAAAATTATCAAAAAAAAGTACAAAATTATCCAATCTGGGCTTGATGGCTGACGTGGCAGGATCCAATGTTTACTTATCAATTTTCATTTAATTTAAATGAAAAAAAAAAGAAATTATGCCTAAACTACCAAATATACCCTTAAGACTCTTTCTTTCCTAGTATTTTTGTACAACTAAAAATATTACTAAAGAAAAATTATCAAGATTTCCTCACTTTCTAAATAATCAAATCGCAGACATCAACCTCCAGCCCGTACCGCACCTCGCAGAATACATCCTGGACCTCCAAACCCACCCGAATTCATTGGACCGCAACCCGTTTTTCCACCCCATGTCCGAATCCTACATCACCCCTCCGACGTCATCCTCCGCCACATCCTCCACGACGTCTCCAGTGGGTTCCCATCTCCAGGGACCCACCTCGCGTGCCATCGGGCCGGGCCGAGGAAGCTTATCTGCTTCGATACGGGCTGCGTGCGGACAACCACAGTCACCTGCGGGGGCCTGTGCCCTGGGATGAACACGATGATCAGGGAGCTGGTGGTGGGGCTGTGGGAGCTCTACGGCGTGCGCGAGATCTTCGGGATTCGGGCCGGGTTCGGGAGAGCCCGTGGAGTTGAGCCCGAAGATGGTTCATGGGTGGCATAAGATTGGGGGCACCGTGCTGGATACCTCGAGGGGTGGGTTGGGTTTGATCTCGATAAGATCGCCAATGCCATTCTGGATCGTGGGTTCAACCAGGTTTTCCATTATTCTTTTTTTTTTTCTAGCTTAATTAATTACAATTTCGGTCATATGAATATGCCGCTAAGAATTTCAATCCATAGTTTTTTTTTTTGATAATTTAGAAATTTTGATAATTCTTCATTATTAATATTTTTAGTTGTACAAAAATACTAGGAAAGAAAGAGTCTCGAGGGTATATTCGGTAGTTTAGGCGTAATTTCTGATTTTTTACATTTAAACTAAGTGAAAATTGATAAGTAAACATTTGATCCTGCCACGTCATCCATTAAGCCCGGATTGGATAATCTTGTACCTTTTTTGATGATTATGCCAACTTCGTGTATGTGTTTTGATAGTGGACAATATCTTGGTCCTAAATTGGAAAGTGGACAACATAATGAACCAAAAAAGTAATTTTTCCGCAAAAGCGACTTATTGTATTCGAGCTGCACAATTTCTATGAGACGACCGTAATAATCATAGTTGGTTGCCCCATAGTTTGATCATTTGATGCATACTCCATTGCTCGATGTTGCTTTGTTAGATCCATACTCCATTGTGTGAAATCTATAATAATTTATCTTACATCCAGTATACGTTTTCACATATTTTTATGGACCCTCAGCTAGGCTCCTAATGTTCACGTCGATCACATTGTTCGAACGGTCTCTAACCTATGACGTTGAAGAATTATTTTTAATTCAGGAAATATATTAGATAAATACATACGGTAATTAAATGATATGCATCTCATTATCGAACGTATTACTTAATGTCTGAACCAATTGGTAAATTCATTTTCTAATTCTTCGTTGAGCCTATCATCAGTAATGTTTGGTTGAAGAAGTTGAATACTCTTTGTGTAAATACTCGATCATTCGTTAGAAAATTGAGTAAAAAAGTAATAGCGCACACACACACACACACACACACACACACACATATATATATATATATATATATATATATATATATATATATATATATATATATACACACAGTATAAATGGAAAAGAGTATTCGTACCTAACATATTCTTGGACCTCGTCACAATGTAGCAACACGTATATCCTTGCTGCGTTGTATTCTGGTTCAGTTAAAAATCTTTTTCCCTTTGTACCAAATGTCTCTCCATTTTTCTTAAATACTTAGGGAATTTCATCAGCGTCATCCACACCATTCCGACCGTCGTCATTTCTAGGCAAATTTATTCTTTAAGTTGAAATGTGATCTTTAAAATAGTACGAACTAAAAGTTGATGCCTCTTCGACTAGATATGCATTTGCTATCGACCCTTCAACACTCGCCTTATTTTTCACACTGTTCTTTAGATACCTCTCGAATGGGTACATCCATCTATACTGCACTGGGCCAGTAATTCTCGCTTCATACGCAAGATGAACGGGCAGATGCTCCATTGAGTCAAAAAAAACTTTGAGGGAAGATCATTTCTAGTTGACACAATATTAATGAAATATCACGTTGTGGATGACTCATTTCTTCGATGCGAATGACTGTTGACGTGAGATCCTTGAAAAACAGACTCAATTCGGTTAGAGCCTTCCACACATTTGAAGGAAGCAGTTCATGAAAAGCTATTGGTATCAACCTTTGCATGAATACATGACAATCATGACTTTTCATTCTGATCAAAAGCGATTACTTATTGTCAACACAATGCCTCAAATTTGATGCGCACCCATCTGGAAATTGAAGGGATTTGACCCAATCGCACAATGCAACTTTCGACGGCTTATGAAGTGTGTAACAGGCTTTAAGATACTTTCCCGATACGTCTGTGCTAGCTCCGAACAATTACAATACTCATTCAACTCTTTCCTTGATTTATACGTGTCCTTGGTCTTCCCTTTGACATCCATCACCGTGTTGGAAACATTGTCAAACACAATTTTCTCGATGTGCATAACATCTAAATTATGGCGGATTAGATTTGTCCTCCAATATGGCAAATCCTAAAAGATGCTTCATTTTCTCCAACCATCCGTTCTGTATATTTATGCATTAACGAGTGCTGCATCTAGTTCAGTGACTTTCAGAAGCCCCAATCTTTATATCTTCACCAAAACTTCTTTCCCTGAGAGGACTTTCGGCGGTGGAGTCTCGACCGATCTTCTTTCTCGAAATCATCATTTATTCATTCGAGAATGATTACCAAATTCAAGGAATTTCAAGTGATTGTCGAACTACGATTGCTTCCCACTGCACTTAAGGGTGAAGGCGTCTGACCATTCCATACAGTAAGAACAAGCTGTTCCACTGGTCGTACTCCATCTAGACAACAAAGAATACGCAATCTCTAATTGTCTATATAAGGGCTGCTAGCAATTAGAAATTTTATTTCTTAGATATATTGTACAAGGGATCCCCAACCATCCACAACTGATTTAATATGGCGATTAGAGGTTGCAGAAACACATCGAGTTTGTCTTTCAGATTCTTTGGCCCTGGTACAAGAATGCTGAGGAACATGAACTGCTCATTCATGCACATCCACGGAGGCAAGTTGTAGGGTGTAACTATGATGGGCCACAATGAATAGTGTGCGCCAAAACTTCCAAATGGTTGAAAACCATCTGTACAAAGAACCAATCTCATGTTTCGAGTTTTAGCCGAGAAACCTGGATGAGTCTGGTTGAAATGTTTCCAAGCTTCTGAGTCGGATGGGTGACGCATAACAGTATCTTCAACCACGTGTTCAACATGCCACCTCATATCTTTTGCTATAGCATTAAATGCGTACAACCTCTGCAGACGAGGAGTTAATGGAATAAAGTATATCTTATTATACGCGACACGTGCCTTTTGTCGTTTTGTTTTGCCTTGACAAAAGTGTTTAAACCGATAAAATCTACAGGTTTTCGATTCCAAATCTCTCTAGTAGATCATACAATTATTCTTGCAATAATCTATCTTCTCGACCGGCAAGCCCATACCCCTTAGCAACTTCTTACTTTTGTAGAAGTTATCGGGTACGAGATTGTCTTTTTGTACAATCTCCTTGATTAATTCACTCAATTGATCATAACACTTCAAAGACATGTGATTCTATGACTTCAAATTCATGAGACGGGAAACTAATGACAACTGAGTATGTTCCTCGCACCCTGGATACAATGGATGATTTCCAGCTTTCAACATGTCGTAAAATCTTTGAGCCTCAGGGTTCGGCGAATCTTCCATGTCGGCAACCACGTCAAAATCGGGGCTAGCTGCATCTTGAACCATATTAATGTACGCGTTTGATGATTCTTCAGCCGGGATGTAAGAGGGTCCTCCAGCATGAAAATCGTGATGGCGTCCAGAGGTGGCGGGCCGGCTTTCTACGTGGTAAATCCATCTATAGTAATTCGACTCGAACCCGTGTCTAACCATGTGGTACTTAATCTCATCGATGTCGAGAAACATATTATTCCTACATCTACTATGATTACAAGGACACTTCAGCCTCTGTCCGTCCTTATGAGCGGAATGTGCTTGAGCAAATTCAATAAAGCTCTCGACTCCGTGTACGAATTGTGAGGATAAAAAGCCGTTGTTGATTCGTTTGTACATCCAACTACGACCAGAACTCGTTCTAACATTATATGATTGTTATATTGATTTATTGAAAATTAGACAGCATGAGGGTGGCTAGAAAATGATTGAATTCTTGGTAAGTGCCCTATCCCATTTGAAAACGTGAGTTTCCAGTAATACAACGTCTTAGTATATGAATTTTTGTTAACTAAAGATTTCGGCATCATCTCCCTTTAGTTCTCTAAGTACACATATATTGCAGTGCACTCGAGAACAAAAGAGATCTACTGAACCAAAATTTTTATAATCAACAAAAAAAATATATATAGATAATATAAGACATATTACAATCACGCTCTCAAACTGTCCAATGAAGTGGACAATTCGGGATTTAGTATTGAATCTCTATTCGATACTAAATACCAAGCGAGTCCAAGGTATATTGTTTGAGTGTAGATATAAAGATTGTATTGTGAATCTAAATTATTTTAACCCACTGTTGGAGGGATGAAACCTCCCCGACCGGCGCCGTAAACCACATCATCACAGACGTATACATCAATCAATAAATCACATCATGTAAACAATATCTTCAAAATAACATATATGTTAAACACAACATATATGTAATGATTTGTACCTTTTTGTACATTATTTTTGTTACCTTTTTGTGTCGCATTTGCATGTGTATTGCTTTCATTTATGGGTATTAGGAGTCGTTTTGGCCGATTTTATTAGTTTTAGATTTTTGTAACTTTTGTGCGGTTTCATTGGATTTTCGTTTACTTCTACTCATTTTTGTCTTTATGGCCGTAGGATGACCGAAGCGGTCCCGTGCACGCTCAGGACATCCCGTTCGACTCGGATTAGAACGACCAAGCAAGGGAACACAGCGCGAATGAGGAGCGACAGCCGGCGGACGTTTAGAGCGGAAATGAGAAAATGAGCCGAAGCTGCCTGTCAGTCGATCGACTGACAGGACAGTCGATCAACTGGATCTCAGTCGATCGACTGGACTTGCTGTTGATCGACTGAAAATCAGTCGGTCGATCAAACCTCGTGGAAATCGACTTCTCGGTAGTGTGTTGTGATTTTTGGGCATAGCAGTTGATCGACTGGTTCTCAGTCGATCGACTGACACGCAGGTTTTTGACCCATTTTGACATTTTCGCCTCTGCGTTTTTGTATAAAAAAGCTAGCACTTCCCCTCACCTACCTTATCCTCCCGTGGCTGATTTTGAACCCCATTCAATCTCTTCCAAGCTCATTTTCACTATTCCATTGCAAACCCTAGATATAATCCTTAGTTAGTTAGTTTAATTTAGCTCAGTTAATTAGTTAGTTAGTAGTTATTCATAAGTGTTGGAGAAGGTTACATCTCTCTCATTTGTGGATTTTATTTTATGAAGTTGCTCTTGGTGTTTTTAAGATTGTAAGCCACATTTGAAGCTTTTGGTTGGAATGCAATATTGGTAGTATTTTTCCTTGTTCTTCATATTGAGTTGTTATTGTGTTCTTCCATTTGATCTTGTGTTGGTTTTTAGATAGTAGTTGTGTTGTTGCCTTGCTTTTCAAATTTCTATTTCAACATTTGAGCTTGTTCTTCTTCTTGCTTAGAAACTCCATTGAAGCTTGCTAGTTGAAGCTTTTTACTTCTTTTGGTTAGACATTTTCTTAGCCTTTAAAAGATTTATGAAGCTTTCATTTTTGAAACATTTGACTTTTACCTATTAAATGCATTTGACTTCTTTTGAATTTAAGTTTGACTTTCCCTTCTTTTTAGCTTTTAAATTTACAATCTTTCTTAGTTAATAGTTTTAATTTAATTAAGGTTGTTAATTAGGTTAAATTTGTGTCATTAAGTCTAATTATTTCCAAGTAAGTTTTAAATTCCTTTCTCCTTTCCTCAATGTTTTTCAAGCTCTCTTTTCAATTCAAGTTTAGTGATTAAAACTCAAAACCAAACCAATGATTAATGCTTTCTTAGATTAGATTAGTTTAATTGAGATTAACAAGAGATTAATTAAAAACACTTATCGTCGATTATATCTATCCTCGAGAGACACGACTCGGGAAAATTTACCGCTCTACAATTGACTCCGTACTATTGCGGAGAAGATTTCTTAGTGTGTTAAGAATTCTTCGATTAAATTTATGCACTGTTGCCGGGGATATATTAAGGCTAATGGTGTTCTTAATTACTCTTCTTGTTGTCTTGATTAGTAGATTAGATTAGTGCTTCACACTCGATACTGTAATCCCTTTTGAGTGTTGTGTATGCAAGGTAGGCGATCGCTCGGACGACAATTGACTCCATTTTTGACCAATCCCGAGAGGGCGAGACGAGCCGCAAGGAATCAAGACACGTTCGACCCATCCTTAACTACGGTGATAGAGGAGCGAACGATGACCAATTCGTTCGAAAACCCAACGCTGCCCGCACTTGCCCAAGACAACCAAGGGATGCCTCCGCCTCAAATAACGACCGGGACAACTTCATCACCTCATGGCCCTCCTCACCAAGGCCCACAACCCTCTTACGGGTTGCCGCTTGATCAAGGGGGGAATGAGTTTCCAAATCAAGACCCTTAGAGCTCAAATGCCCGATTTCAAGGACCATTTTCCCCATCTCATGATCATGTGCCGACACCCGAGCCCCAACATCAAGTTTCGCCACACTCGGACCCGTCGACACATGGAACACAATTCCAAGGCCCGATTGTCGATGGCGCGCCGTACCTATTTCAACCGCACTTTCAAGCTCCGAGGCAATAATTCCAAGGACCACACTTCGCCGCTCCCCATTTACACGAACCTCGCATGCCACATCCAACCGGGCCCGCGCATTGATTTCGAGATCTACATCCACAAGACTTTCTGAGGATGCCCGCCGTCAACGAAAATCCTTACGCCGTACAAGATGTGGGTGGCCACCCGTTTGCCACCCCCGATGGAGGCCCGACAAATAGTATCAAGGAGTTGTCGAGGCCATATATGGGTGATCTCTCCTCATGCATTCGATTAAGCCCCGAAGCCCTCGAGTACGACTTACGGCCGATTGATCTCAAACGACTTCTAAATTTCCACGGCCTACCACAAGAGGACGCTCTTCAATTCCTGCACATCTTTTCCTACACGGTTTCAAGCTTTCCGCTCCAAGGGATTCACATTGATCAAATTAAAATGAGGTTTTTCCCATACACAATGAAGGATAAAGCCGTTGATTGGCTCATGACGTTGCCAGTCGACTCCCTTACTAATTGGGACATGGTGACTGAGAGGTTTATGAAGAAGTACTATTCTCAAGATAAAATGGCCGATTTTCGAGCAAAGATCGCCTCATCCCGTCAAGCGAGCGACGAGAACTCCTATGAGGCGTGGGAGCGATTCAAGGGCTATCTCACCAAATGCCCCCATCATCAGTTCATCGGGGATTTCTTGAATCAATTCTTTCATAATGGGTTGACATTTGCATCCAAGCGTATGGTGAACAATGCCGCCGGCGGAAATCTAGCCGTCCGCTCGACGAGGGGGTTGTACGACATATTTATGAACATGGCCGCCAACGACCATCGCATGAGTATCTTGGATCGGAAGGAGTAAGTGAAGGAGGTTTCGACAAAAGAGGAGCCCGAGTGGGCCCGTAAGATCGCCGAACTCGAGAGCCAAGTGGCCTCCCTCATCCAAACGTTCTAGAGTTCGATGGAGACGTGCCCCACATGTTGTACCTTGGGTCATGGAGCTAGTGCATGCCCGGTGGTTTATGGGCAACCGAGTGATTTCGACGAGCAAGCATTTGCGGTTCAAGGTTACCAAGCCCAACGAAGTGGAACCCAACGGCCCAACGAACCATATTGGTGGAGGAACCACCCTAACTTTAGGTGGGGGGACACGTCCAATGCTCGAATTCCACCCGGGCCTTCGATGCAACAACCACAGCCTCAAACCCCGTTCAATGCGCGGCCACCACCATTCACGCTTTCTCAAGCGTCATTTCCGCCTCCACAAGACAAGTCGACATTGCGTCAACCAAACATAGAGTCCATCTTAACCGAATTGACAAAACGGCTCGCGAGTTTGGAAACACAAGTTGGGCAAGTGGCGACGGACGTCAACGAACTTAAACGAGCCCGTGACAAAGACAAGCTACCAAGTCAACCGGCTCAAGCTCAAGCCATGATATTACTTCGAAGCGGAAAGTTGGTAGATAACAAAGTTGCTCTTCTGACAATGATTCAATTCCCTCACCCCAAATCCAACAAGATCCGACCATGGAAGGCTCGAACGAACCCATAGTCGATCCTAGATCACCCTTGTCTTCTTCAATCGGAGAGGCGACGGAGACCAAGACTACTGGAGGACTCCACAAATCCGCGACGCTGTACACCTCTGATTCCATACCCGAGTCGTATCCGACCGTTAAAACAAGATGACCAATTTCTCGAGTTGTACAAGATGCTATCGAAGGTAACATTAAACTCCCTTTGCTCGACATAATCCGGAATGTGCCCGCGTACGCCAAATTTTTCAAGGAATTGACGTCTAAGAAGCGATGGTTCGAGGTTAACGAGAAAGTATGTATATCGAACGCGGCAAGTATCGTCTATAACAACCCTCTCCCGCCTAAAGAGAGTGATCCGTGAAGCTTTTGCATCAAGATTACCCTTGGGAACAGAAAGGAAACACGAGGGATGTTAGACCTCGGCGCGGGAATCAATTTGATGCCCTACTCCATATTTAAACAATTGGAGTTGGGCGATCTCAAGGAGACGAGAATGTGCTTGCAATTGGCCTACCGATCGATCCGATATCCGAAGGGCGTAGTAGAAGACGTTTTGGTACAAGTGGGAAACCTCATAGTTCCCGTGGATTTCGTCATTTTGGATGTCGGGGAGGTGAGCAACGAAGGACGAGATCACACAATCTTACTAGGCGTCCGTTCATGGCGACTACAAACACCTTGATCGATGTTAAGAATGGAAAGATGTCATTCTCAGTTTTGGGGGACACAGTTAATTTTTCGATCCATGACTTGGGAGTCGTTCCCCCTTCATCTTTTCAAGCCGATTGCTCGATGATTGATCCGATAGAAGAGTTGGTTGAGGAAGCCTTTGGCGAACTTGTGGATGAGGTCGTCGAGGACGACGAGTGGCGAATGCTTCAATCGGAGGGGGTGATGGAGATATTGGAGATCGATAGTGCAGAACCAACTATTACACCAAAACCGGAACTCAAGACCCTTCCAAGCCATCTTAAGTACGTGTATTTGGAAGAGAGAGGATCAAAGCCCGTGATTATCTTTGTCGTGCTTTCCGAGCGTGAAGAGGCGCAATTGGTTGAAGTGTTGAGAAAGAATAAGAAAGCGATAGGGTGGAGCCGTGGCGACATTAAGGGGATAAGCCCCTCCACGTGTATGCATCGTATTGTCCTTGAAGACGGGGCGAAACCAACAAGAGAGTGCCAACGTCTGTTGAACCCGAATTTGATGGAGGTGGTGAAAGGCGAGATCCTAAAGCTCGTAGCCGAGGGTCTAATTTTCCCAATTGGAGATAGTGAATAGGTGATCCCGATACATATGGTACCGAAAAAGAGTGGGATTACCGTAATTGAGAACGACCGTGGTGAGCTCATGCCGACTCGCGCTATCACCGGATGGCGGATGTGTATAAATTTCCGAAAGCTTAATGCTGCCACCAAGAAGGATCACTTCCCGTTACCGTTCATTGACCAAATATTGGACAAACTCACGGGGCACCATTCATATTGTTTTCTCGATGGGTTATTCGGATAATACCAAATTGCCATCTCACCGGAGGACCAATCCAAAACGACGTTCACGTGCCCCTTTGGCACATACGCGTTCCGACAAATGCCCTTCGGGTTATGAAACGCACCCGCCACCTTCCAACGGTGTATGCTATCAATATTCTCCAATATGATTGACAAATATATGGAGGTTTTTATGGACAATTTTCCCATCTACGGCTCCACGTTCGATGAATGTCTTGATCGCTTGGCGAGTGTTTTAGAGAGGTGTGTCGAAAGTAACCTCACCTTGAGTTGGGAGAAGAGCCACTTCATGGTGAGAAGTGGGATAGTCTTGGGGCATGTGGTGTCGTCCAAGGGAATCGAAGTTGACAAGACGAAGGTCGACGTGATCGAGAAACTCCTGCCTCCAATCAACGTGAAGGGAGTTCGTAGTTTTCTTGGTCATGCGGGGTTCTATAGACGGTTCATCAAGGATTTCTCAAAGCTTAGCCGTCCCTTGTACCATTTGCTTAGTGCCGATGTCCCATTTGTGTTTGACGATGCTTGTCATTTGGCGTTCAATTCATTAAAGGAAAGTTTGACCTCGGCTCCCGTGGTGGTGGCCCCGGATTGGTCTCTCCCGTTCGAAATAATGTGCGACGCATCAAACGAAGCGGTGGGAGCCATCTTGGGGCAAAGAGTGGACAAGCTTCTTAGGGTCGTCTATTACGTAATTTTCATGCTCAATGATGCCCAAAAGAACTACACAACTACCGAAAAAGAGCTCCTCGCCGTAATTTTCTCGCTTGAAAATTTTCGAGCCTACATCATTGGTTCGAGGGTTATTGTGCATAGTGACCATGCAGCATTGCGATATCTCTTCAATAAGCCTAAACCGAAGCCGAGGCTAATTCTATGGATACTCTTGCTTCAAGAGTTTGATGTGGAGATCAAGGATCGGAAGGGGTGCGAGAACGTTGTCGCCGACCACCTCTCTCGTTTAGAGGTCCAAATCGGAGAGAGAGAACTCATTGGAGAAAACCTTGCACAGGAGATTTTGTTTGTTGTTTCCGCCACGCCGTGGTATGCCGACATTGCCAACTACCTTGCTAGCGAAGCTCTCCGACCGGACCTATCTCATCGAGAGAAAATGAGGTTTCTCTCCATGTGCCGAGGGTATTATTGGGATGACCCTCACATGTATAAGATCGGAAAGGATGGTATGTTGAGATGGTGTATTCCGGACGAGGAGAAAGGGAAAGTTTTGACGAAGTGCCACGATCACTTAGTCGGAGGACATTTTGGCGGGCAAAAGGCCGCTTACAATGTTCTTCAATTGGGTTTTTATTGGCCTAGCCTCTTCAAGGATGCCCACGACCATTTCCAAGAGTGCGATCGATGCCAAAGGACCGGAAGTATAGGAAAAAGGAACGAGATGCCGATGACGTATAATTTGGCCATCGAGATATTCGACGTGTGGGGGATCGACTTCATGGGCCCCTTTCCGAAGTCTCATGATTTTGAATACATTTTGGTTGGAGTTGATTATGTTTTTAAATGGATCGAGGCAATCCCGTCAAGGAGGAACGATGGCGACACCGTGGTGAAGTTCGTGCGGAGCAACATTTTTAGTCGATTCTGGGTTCCGAGGGTAATTATTAGTGACGTCGGCAAACATTTCAACAAGTTACTCGAAAGGGTGTTGAAGAACTATGGGGTCGTTCATAAGGTATCCACGCCATACCACCCCCAAACGGCCGGTCAAGTTGAGACGAGCAACCGTCAAATCAAGAACATTCTCGAGAAGACTGTGCAACCGAACCAGAAAGAGTGATCAACAAAGCTCGTGGATGCCTTGTGGGCCGTCCGCACGGCCCAAATGACGGTCCTCAGAATGAGCCCCTATCGCCTTGTATACGGGAAATCGTGCCATCTACCGGTCGAAATGGAGCATAGAGCTTGGTGGGTCATCCGGGCATGCAACTACGATTTGAAACAAGCCGGCGAGGAGCGAAGGCTCCAAATAGAGGAGCTTGACGAGCTAAGAAATGAGGTGTTCGAGAGTGCTCGAATGTACAAAAAAAAAAGATGAAGCTCCTCCACAACAAGAAGCTTGTGCCCAAGGAGTTGGAGGAAGGAATGCAAGTGCTCCTTTACAACACCCGACTCGCTATGTTTCACGGGAAACTCATGTCTAAGTGGGGCGGACTGATCGAAGAATTCCTAGCACTCTAAGAAATCTTCTCCGCAATAGTACGAAGTCGATTGTAGAGCGGTAAGCTTTCCCGAGTCTCGAGGATAGATATAATCGGCGGTCGGTGGTTTTAGTTATTCTCTTGTTAAGCTAATTACACTAATCTACTCCTAAGAAAGCATTAAGTCATTTGATTGGGTTTGAGTTTTGAATTTAAAAAGAAGACTTTAATGAAAATAATGAAAATGAGGGTTTAGGGTGTTCGGTTCGTCTCCACGATCAATCATTTTTTGCCGAGCACTTGATCCACAATTCGAGGTTGTCAATCCCAAATTATGAAGCAAGACGTGGGGTCGTCAATCCCAATTCTCGACAAGCTCCGATTAATGGTTCTAAACGAACCCAAACCCTAAACCCGTATTAACTAAACTAATTGCATCAAATTAAGCTCACAATTCAAATATAATTCATGGAGGGAAAATCAAAAGCATTTGAATTTGAGAAAAGTTAAAGGCTTTCAAATTGAACAAGACAAATTACCAAAGAGGAAAATTTCATACATCTTTTAAGGACTAAGTGCTTGCTTGGCTAAAAAGAGTAAAAAGTTTGAAAATGAAAGCATCCATGGAGTTTTTGCAAGAACAAGAACAAACTAAAATCTAGAAATGAGAAATTGAAGAACAAAGTAAAGAACAACAACACAAACTAAATCTAAAAACCAACACAACTTCAATAACAACAATCAACAATAACAACTAATCAATAACAATACATAAAAGTAAAGGGAAAGAAAACTACCAATTTCATTCCAACAAAAGCTTCAAGTCTTCAAACACCAAGAACAACAAATGAAGGAGGTGTCACTCACTCCAACACTTGCTAACTAAACTAAACTAACTAAACTAACTACTTAAGCTAAACTAAACTACACTAAGCTAGGGATTTATGAACTAGGGTTTTGAAAATGCAAGAGTAAAGGCTTGGAGGAAATGGAGCAAGCCCCAAATTCCACCAAGGAAGGGTATGGATAAGGTTGGGCTTATTTATACAAAAACGCAGGGGCAAAATCATCAAAAAATGATAAAATCCCGAGTTGGACTGCGTCTTAGTCGATCGACTAGGAATCAGTCAATCGACTGCTTTCAAAAATTCTCCAAACGTTCTGTCCGCCAGTCGATTTCAACCCCTCAGTCGACCGACCAGTTGATCGAATACAACTCAGTCGATCGACTGGAGTGCATTCGATCGACTGACTGGCAGCTTCGACTCGTTTTCTCGTTTCGCTCTAATCGTCCGCCGGTTGTCGCTCCTCGTTCACGCTATGTTTCCTTGCTTTTCCCGTTCCAATCCGAGTCAAAAGAGATGCCCTGAGCGTGCACGAGACCCGCTTGGTCATCCTACGACCAAAAATAAGAAAAAGGGTAAAAAAGTACGAAAAACGACTAAAAACCGCACAAAAGCTATAAAAACCTAAAACTAACGAAATAGGCCAAAACGACTCCTAAAACCCGTAAATGCAAGAAAAACACACGCGAATGCGACACAAAAAGGTAACAAAAAATGCGTACAAAAAAGTACAAATCAACCACCCCACACTTAGAATGATTGCTTGTCCTCAAGCAATACTAATCTAGAATTACAAAACTACCCTCGGATGATCCTAAACTAATGCACAAAACCTAATTCGAGGCGTTGCATGCTAGAATGCTCGTTAGCTCGGCTAAAAGGACGACAAAGATATCTTGACAAAGAAAGTTTAGATCGACTCCCGAAACCTAAAAGTACTAGGTAACCCTCCAAGTCGGTCCCCTCGTCCTTGCCCCGGCTAAGGTCTATCCACGGTCGAACCGTTAATCGGCTCCCTACTAGCCCCAATCGTCTACAACTCTCTTTAACAAACAAAATCTAAAAAGAAGGAGAAAGAGAAAACGTGCAAGAGTTGCACGTTTTATTACTTAATAACTACAAGGATTTATAACTTATCCTTGTTTATTCATCATCATTTTTTTTTTCTTTCTTTTGTTTCTTTTTTTTTCTTCTTTTTTTATTTTTTTTGGTACCCAAGGAAATAAGGTACTTAAATACAAGATATATACAAAGAGAAATCAACGGCTCCGACCACTCGTTGCTACTAGCAACTTACAATGTTTTCGATCGAGCACATGGAGCAATTGATGACTCCAAAACGCAAAACAAAAATCCTATAGAGAGTGTTCGACGACGAGGCTAGTTGAGGCACTAGTTCTATATGAGCTCAAGGATAGCACGAAGCTAAAGCCGAACAAAGTTTCCAACAAGTCAAGTTACCTAAGTACACTAAATCCGATCGAAAATCTAAACTCCCTAAACAAATCATCAAAACGCGTCACTTCGCCAAGGATCCAAGCAAAAATAACACACACGCTACTCAAATTATCACAAGCAAGCATGCAACAACTTAAAAACCTAAGACGAACCCTAACACCACCCCACACTTAAAACCTAGCAATGTCCTCATTGCATATTAAGCTAAAAAAGCGGTAAAAAGTGTAAGGAAAAGGAAACGCCCCTATCTCCGAGCTTGTGTCGACGCGGTCGTGCATAAGTCCTCTCCAGGAGTTGAGACAAGCAACCTACAAGAAATGAACAAACGGGGGTTGCAAAAACAAAATAAAAAAAAAATTTTTTTTTTTGAATTTTCTATTTTTTTGGATTTTCTTTTTCCTTTTTTTTTTCTTTTTTTTAAAATTGGGTTGCCTCCCAATAAGCGCTACTTTAACGTCTATAGCTCGACGATTTATACAAATGACGCTATCCGGGATCCAAGAAGAGGTGGCGATCGTGCCACGCCTTGGTGTTCTCGAGTAGACACACCGGGTGACAAAAATCACCAAGGCGGGCACGTCGGGCAAGCCGGAAGGTCGAACTATCAAGACACGGGCTTGCTTCGGTGGTCGGAAGAGGGAGTAGTCGACCACCCAAATGTGATCATCCCAAAATGGGTCGACGTACTCCTTCGTCTCCCCGACCGTAACCTCCACTCTCTCGACTTTAGAAGTAGTCGTAGTCGGGCACGAGAGAGTAAGATCCAACACATCCCCCACGACCTCTTCCACCTCCACTTGGTCAAGTAGCAGCAACGCATCGGGTGGCGGCAAAAGAGGCTCGATTAACTCCACATCCTTCGAAAACGGCACATCTTCAATATCCTCGCCAAAAGCAAGTAAGCTCGACATTCCAAGTGCCGTTGGAGACCCCAAAAGTGACCCCCCCTCAATTTCCACTACAACGTCTTCAAGAAGCACGAGAGGGGTAACGCCAACCTCCGACCCTTTCTCCTCACCTTCTAACTCCACCTCCTTGCACCCCTCTTTCACAAGACCGTCAAAACTCGAATTTCCATAAACCAAAGTGGGATCCACCACATCAAAGATGGGCATCTCGTCAACACAAGGTTGTTTAAGATCGTCCACATCGTTGGCAATTTTCTCTATTTGAGTCTCCATACGAGCAAGGCGTTCCACGAGCTCGGCTAAGAGAGACTCTAAGTGCGGGATTTAGGGCATAGACGAATCTTGAGATAAAGTGGTGTAAGGATCATCGCTCGAAGTATACGAGCTCGAGGTGGGTAGATTGTAAAGATCGTAGCTCAAAGAATAGGAATCATGAATTGGTGGAGCATACAAGTCAAAGCTCGAGTAAGAAAAAGGCGGGGCGAGTTGAGCATATGGATCGCCAAAGCCCGGATCATAAGAATCACGAGTCGGTGCATACGGTTCCATGCTCGGGTTGTGGGGATACAAAATAGGTGTAGAATAAGAAGGGCTTGGGTCGGGATAATCAAAATTTTGGGCCCGTTCTCGACCGATCGAAGCATACGGGTCATCATAACTCGAGGGGACCCGATAGATTGGAGGAGTGGTGTGTGGATCTGGATATTCGGGAGTTTGGATATAAGGGTTTGGATAATCGGGAGTTTGGATATTAGGGTCCTCGTATGGCAAACTAGATCGGTAGTTTGCCATCCTCGGTCGGATCAATCAAGCGGCGGAGGCATCCTTTGATCGTCGTGAGTGTGGGCGAGCGGCATCGGGCTTCCCAAATTATTACCTTGCAAACACAACACTCAACAAAGGATTACGAGCATCGAAAGTAAAACAAAAATCTAAATTAACTAACAGCTAAGATAACAAGAGAAATAATTAAAAACTTCATTAGCTTTAATCTATCCCCGGCAACGGCGCCAAAATTTGATCGAAGAATTTCTAGCACTCTAAGAAATCTTCTCCGCAATAGTACGGAGTTGACTGTAGAGCGGCAAGCTTTCCCGAGTCGTGCCTCTCGAGGATAGATATAATCGGCGGTCGGTGGTTTTAGTTATTCTCTTGTTAAGCTAATTACACTAATCTACTCCTAAGAAATCATTAAGTCATTTGATTGGGTTTGAGTTTTGAATTTAAAAAGAAGACTTTAATGAAAATAATGAAAATGAGGGTTTAGGGTGTTCGGTTTGTCTCCACGATCAATCGGTTTTTGCCGAGCACTTGATCCACAATCCGAGGTTGTCAATCCCAAATTATGAAGCAAGAGTTGAGGTCGTCAATCTCAATTCTCGACAAGCTCCGATTAATGGTTCTAAACGAACCCAAACCCTAAACCCGTATTAACTAAACTAATTGCATCAAATTAAGCTCACAATTCAAATATAATTCATGGAGGGAAAATCAAAAGCATTTGAATTTGAGAAAAGTTAAAGGCTTCAAATTGAACAAGACAAATTACCAAAGAGGAAAATTTCATACATCTTTTAAGGGCTAAGTGCTTGCTTGGCTAAAAAGAGTAAAAAGTTTGAAAATGAAAGCATCCATGGAGTTTTGCAAGAACAAGAACAAACTAAAATCTAGAAATGAGAAATTGAAGAACAAAGTAAAGAACAACAACACAAACTAAATCTAAAAACCAACACAACTTCAATAACAACAATCAACAATAACAACTAATCAATAACAATACTAAAAGTAAAGGGAAAGAAAACTACCAATTTCATTCCAACAAAAGCTTCAAGTCTTCAAACACCAAGAACAACAATGAAGGAGGTGTCACTCACTCCAACACTTGCTAACTAAACTAAACTAACTACTTAAGCTAAACTAAAACTACACTAAGCTAGGGATTTAGAACTAGGGTTTTGACAGCAATGCAAAGTAGAGGCTTGGAGGAGATGGAGCTAGCTCCAAAACCACCAAGGAGGGTATGGATAAGGTTGGAGAAGGATGGGTCTTATTTATACAAAAACGCAGGGGCAAAAATCATCAAAAATGACCAAAATCCCGAGCTGGACTGCGTTCGTCGAGCTAGCAGCGATCGACTGAGGGCCAGTTGATCGACTGCTTTCAAAAACTTCTGAACGTTCTGCGATCATCCCGTGACCACCAGTCGATCGACTGGACAATCAGTCGATCGACTGGAGTGCCAGTCGATCGACTGACTGGCAGCTCCGGCTCGGTTTTCTCGTTTCGCTCTAATCGTCCGCCGGTTGTCGCTCCTCGTTCACGCTGTGTTTCCCTTGCTTTTGCCGTTCCAATCCGAGTCGAGTGGGATGCCCTGAGCGTGCACGAGACCCGCTTGGTCATCCTACGGCCAAAAATACGAAAAAGGGTAAAAATGTACGAAAAACTACTAAAAACCGCACAAAAGCTATAAAAACCTAAAACTAACAAAATAGGCCAAAACGACTCCTAAAACCCGTAAATGCAAGCAAAACACACGCGAATGCGACAC
>BMAC01000471.1:875990-890967 GCA_014905375.1 Phtheirospermum japonicum
TATGGGGTCGTTCATAAGGTATCCACGCCATACCACCCCCAAACGGTCGGTCAAGTCGAGACGAGCAACCGTCAAATCAAGAACATTCTCGAGAAGACCGTGCAACCGAACCGGAAAGATTGGTCAACAAAGCTCGTGGATGCCTTGTAGGCCGTCCGCACGGCCCACAAGACGGTCCTCGGAATGAGCCCCTATCGCCTTGTATACGGGAAATCGTGCCATCTACCGGTCGAAATGGAGCATAGAGCTTGGTGGGCCATCCGGGCATGAAACTACAATTTGAAACACGCCGGCGAGGAGCGAAGGCTCCAAATCGAGGAGCTTGACGAGCCTAAGAAATGAGGCGTTCGAGAGTGCTTGAATGTACAAAGAAAAGATGAAGCTCCTCCATGACAAGAAGCTTGTGCCCAAGGAGTCAGAGGAAGGGATGCACGTGCTCCTTTACAATCCCGACTCGCCTTGTTTCCCAGGAAACTCATGTCTAAGTGGAGCGGACCGTACACGATCGAGAAGATATCCCCGTTTGGAGCCGTGACATTGATCGACCCCAAGACGGACGAGCATTTCCAAGTGAATGGCGCACGAGTCATGCCTTACCGACATGGATTATTGCAAGCCAAGGATCTCGGATTCGTGACCGTGGAGGAGGAGGATTTAAGAGATGTGCCCCCAACGGGACCTTGATTAAAGAAGGATAGTCGAGCGAACGACTTTAAACAAACGCACTACGTGGGAGGCAACCCACGACTTCCTAACCCCCTTTCTCATTTTCTTTCGGATTTTGTGTATATTATTTGTCAATTGATCTTTAACTTGGGTTTTTCTTTCTTTCGGGTTTTGTAGGAGAAATCATGGCGGTTTGAGAATGAAGGAAATCGAAAACGGGAATTTGGCTACTACCCAGCAGTCAATCGACTGCTCTCCAGTCGATCAACTGAAAGGTCGACTGGGAGGTTGAAATCGACTGGAGGACAGTAGATTTTTGAGTTTTGCAATCTCGGTCGATCGACTACTACAGTGTCGTGGCGTTTTTTTAAACAGGCAGTAGACAGAAATTGACTCAGAAACAAAAAAAAATAATAAAAAAAAGAGAGAGGAAAAAGGAGGAGTTGGCACGGCAACACAACGACGGCGTCGAGCCCGATGAAGCTCCGAACACCGGTTCGGGCACGCCGTTTGATGAAAGCACGAGTCATGCGGTAATCCCGCACGTCGAGGGAGGCCCGAGCACCGGCCCGGGTCCTGACATGGGTTGGCACGAGTTCCAATGCCAATTTTTTGCTCGGTTCGATCGGCTCGACGCGGGGCAAGCAAGGATTGACAAAGCACACTGCGCCCTCCATAGCTGCCTCTTGTTGATCGAGAGCCGATTGCCTCGAGACGAGGAGGAAAACGAGGAGAACGGCGGAGAAGGATATGGAAGAGGACGAGGACGCGAACCTCCAACCCCGACGTAGGAGACGTCATTGATTCGCCGCCTATCCTTTTTCTTTTGTTTTCTTAAAACTTGCACGTTATTTTTGTTTGTTTCTTTTTGATTCGATTATGTTCTTTTGTTTCTTATCTAACTCTTGAAAAATGCAAAACAAAATAAAAACTTACAAACAAACAAACAAACAAACATATTTTTGGTGTTTTTGTATATAGTGTAAAAAAAAAATTAAATATTTCAAAAATCACACAAAGATTTTTACTTTTTGTACAAAGTTTGTTTTTGCAAGCCCTCGATTTGTCATTCCTTGTAGATAGCTTGCCTCGACTCCCGGAGAGGACTTATGCACAACGCGTCATCACAAGCTCGGAAATAGGAACGTTCTCTGTTCCTTACACTTTTTACCGCTTTACTTAGCCTAATATGCAATGAGGACATTGCTAGGTTTTAAGTGTGGGGTGGTTAGGGTTCGTCTTAGGATTTTAAGTTCTTGCATGCTTGCTTGTGATGATTTGAGTAGCATGTGTACTACATTTGCTTGGAACCTTGGCGAAGTGACGCGGTTTTGATTATTTGGTTAAGAAGTTAGATTGTCGATAAGATTTAGTGTACTTAGGGAATTTGACTTGTTGGGAACTTTGTTCTCCTTTAGCTTCGTGCTATCCTTGTGCTCAATTTTGAACTAGTTCCTCAACTAGCCTTTGTTATCGAATACTCTCTATAGGACTTTATTTTGCATTTTGGAGTCGTCAATTGCTCCCTGTGCTCGATCGGAAATAAATGTAAGTTGCTAGTAGCAACAAGTAATCGGAGCCGTTGATTTCTCAAGTACCTTATATATCCTTAGGTAACCAAAAAAAATGAGAAAAAAGAATATAATGATGAATAAACACGGATACATTATAAATCCTTGAAGTGCTTACGCAATAAATGTGCAATTCTTGCACTTTTTACTTTCCATTTTAGATTTTGTGTGTAAAGAGAGTTATAGATAATCGAGGCTAGTAGGGAGCCGATTAACGGTTCGAGCGTGGATAGACCTTAGCCGGGGCAAGGACGAGGGGACCGACTTGGAGGGTTAACTAGTACTTTTTAGATTTCGTAAGTCGATCTAAACTTTCTTAGTCAACGCATCATTGTCGTCCTTTTAGTCAAGCTAACAAGTATTGTAGTATACGACGTCTCGAATTAGGTTGGTGCATTAGTGTATTGTTCGGGGATAGTTTTGTAATTCTAGATTAGTTTTGCTTGAGGACAAGCAATCATTCTAAGTATGGGGTGGTTGATTTGTACATTTTTGTACGTTGTTTTTGTAACCTTTTTGTATCGCATTTGCATGTGTATTTCTTGCATTTATAGGTATTTGGAGTCGTTTTGGCCGATTTTATTAGTTTTAGGTTTTTGTAACTTTTGTGCGGTTTTCATTGGATTTTCATTTATTTCTACTCGTTTTTGTCTTTATGGCCGTAGGATGACCGAAGCGGTCCCGTGCACGCTCAAGACATCCCGTTCGACTCGGATTAGAACAAGCAAGTAAGGGAACATAGTGCGAATGAGGAGCGAGAGCCGGCGGACGTTTAGTGCGGAAATGAGAAAATGAGCTGGAGCTGCCTGTCAGTCGACCGACTGACAGGACAGTCGATCGACTGGACTTGCTGTCGATCTACTAAAAACTAGTCGGTCGACCGAACCTCGTGGAAATCGACTGCTGAGCAGTGTGTTGCGATTTTTGGGCATAGCAGTCGATCGACAGCTGTCAGTCGATCGACTGACACGCAGATATTTGACCCGTTTTGACGTTTTTGCCCCTGCGTTTTTGTATAAAAAAGCTAGCACTTTTCCTCACCTACCTTATCCTCCCTTGGCTGATTTTGAACCCCATTCAATCTCTTCCAAGCTCATTTTCACTATTCCATTGCAAACCATAGATATAATCCTTAGTTAGTTAGTTTAATTTAGCTTAGTTAATTAGTTAGTTAGTAGTTATTCATAAGTGTTGGAGAAGGTGACATCTCTCTCATTTGTGAATTTTATTTTATGAAGTTGCTCTTGGTGTTTTTAAGATTGTAAGCCACATTTGAAGCTTTTGGTTGGAATGCAATATTGGTAGTATTTTTCCTTGTTCTTCATATTGAGTTGTTATTGTGTTGTTGCATTTGATCTTGTGTTGGTTTTTAGATAGTAGTTGTGTTGTTGCCTTACTTTTGAAATTTCTATTTTAACATTTGAGCTTGTTCTTTTTCTTGCTTAGAAACTCCATTGAAGCTTGCTAGTTGAAGCTTTTTACTTCTTTTGGTTAGACATTTTCTTAGCCTTTAAAAGATTTATGAAGCTTTCATTTTTGAAACATTTGACTTTTACCTATTAAATGCATTTCACTTCTTTTGAATTTAAGTTTGAATTTCCCTCCTTTTTAGCTTTTAAATTTACAAGCTTTCTTAGTTAATAGTTTTAATTTAATTAAGGTTGTTAATTAGGTTAAATTTATGTCATTAAGTCTAATTATTTCCAAGCAAGTTTTAAATTCCTTTCTCCTTGCCTCAATATTTTTCAAGCTCTCTTTTCAATTCAATTCAAGTTTAGTGATTAAAACTCAAAACCAAACCAATGATTAATGCTTTATTAGATTAGATTATTTTAATTGAAATTAACAAGAGATTAATTAAAAACACTTATCGCCGATTATATCTATCCTCGAGAGACACGACTCGAAAAAATTTACCGCTCTACAACCGACTCTATACTATTGCGGAGAAGATTTCTTAGAGTGGTAAGAATTCTTCGATCATGTACCGATCACCACATTATTTCAAACCAACACGGACACTTGGTAGTTATCTGTTTTGCATTAATTCTGAGTATCGGCATATATTTAGTCATTTTGAGATTTTAAAACATTTTAAAACCACCATCATTTTTTAAAATAGTTTTGAAAACCGTTATTGGAGGGATGAAACCTCCCGGCCGGCACCACCACTTCATCACCGACATCTTCACAAACCAATCACAACATCAACCAATCACAATGAAACCATAACAACAAACCATAACATACATTAAATTAACATATCCACGGAATTTAAAAACCAACATCGCATACACTTTAAAACATAATTGTATAATTGAACTCTTAATGAACACTAACGAATCCTAATTGCATACCAAACCCTATTTGAACTAACGAAGCATAATTATATAATTATTACTAAATTGAACCCTAATTATATAATTATTTCTAAATTGAACCCTACTTGTATAATTATTCTTAAACTGAACCCTATTTGTATAATTTTTCCTAAATTGAACCCTAATTATATAATTATTTCTAAATTGAACCTTATTTGTATAATTATTTCTAAATTCAACCCTAATTATAAATTATTCATAAATTGAACCCTAATTATATAATTATTCCTAAACTGTACCCTAATTATATAATTATTACTAAATTGAACTCTGTATATTTATTCCTAAATTGAAATCTAATTATATAATTATTCCTAGATTCAACCCTAATTATACAATAATTTCCTAATTAAAGTTAATTACACAACAAACTCCTAATTAAACCCAATATAGTAATTAACCTTTAATTGAACCATAATTACATAATCAACTCCTATTTGACTTAATTATACAATAAATCCCCAATTAAACCTAATTAAGTAACCCTAATCTCAAAGCCCAATCCATAAACCCTAATCTCATACCCTAGTCCATAAACTCTAATGCATAAACCCCAATCTCAAACCCTAATACATAAAATGAAATTCAATTAATTAACAAAATATAATTGATAATAATCATAAAAACGAAAAACAGATATAATAGTTACCTTTCAATGGCAGAAGGCTGACGGTGAAGGCGGGCGGCGAAGGCGCCTGCTCGGTTGCTGCGGCGGAGGGCGGCTATGGAGAGCGGCGTCAAGGAGCGGCAGCGGCGACGGATCTGCACAGTGAGGAGCGACGACTTTTTCTTTCTATCTGCACATTGAGCAGCAGGGCTCTCCCGCTGCAGTTTTAATAAATCAGACCAAGGGGAATTCTTCCCTCGGAAAATCCTTCGGTATTTCTGAAGGAAATAATTTCCCCTCGGTTTTTCGAGGGGAAAATATTCCCTCGGTTCTTTTCGATTTTTTTTTAATTAAAAAAATCGAAGGGAAAACCATCACCTTGGTATATTTTAATTAAAAATAAAATCAAGAAAAATCAAAAATAAATAAAAAAATGCGTATTTACCGATCAAACACTCGATCCTCAAGGTTCCATGACATCAAAACGCACCCCGTGCCACCTTCACAAAATCACGACGCTTCGTCGCTTCGCGTTTCTAACCGAACAAGTTGATCGATCGATCGTATCTTGGTTGTTGGTCAAATTACACGACACGTGTAAATACGTACATGCTCATTGATATTTTTCAATCGAAATCGGGTAAAAACCACCCCACGTGCCTAAAATGACAGGATTTGTTTTATTTTTATTATTTTTCTATTTTTTCTGATGGGTAAATCTTTCCCTCAATTTTCTTAATTAAAAAAAATAAAAAATTGAGGGGACTAAATTCCTCCGATTTTTATATTATTTATATTTTTTCGATTTTTTTTATTCTCAAAAAACTAAGGGGACTACATTCCCCTCGGTTTTTCTGCGGGAAATTACTTCCCCTCGTATTTTTTATTATTTATTTATTTTTTCTTTTTTTATTGTCAAAAAACCGAGGGAACAAAATTCCTCTAGGTTTTTTTATCATTTATTTTTATTCTCAAAAAAATCGAGGGTACTAAATTCCCCTCGGTTTTCCTAGAAGAATTTCTTTCCCTCGATTTTTTATCATATATTTTTTTTCGATTTTTTTAATTCTCAAAAATAACGAGGGCGATATTCCCTTGGTAATGATACCCTCGGAAAGCTCGGTATTGCGTTCGGTAATTATGGCGGCAAACATTGCTCCGTGTTTCTGAGGTATTTACCGAATGTATAATCCTTTGGTAATTCCCTCAAAATTTCTGAGGGGAATATTTCCCTCAGTAAAATACTGTGTTTTTGTAGTTGTTTGCCTGACTTCTGTAGATTTAGGTTCTAATTTTGAGAGGAAGGATCTAATATAGCTGAAAATTGTATAGATTTAGGTTATGTTTGCTATAGTTTTGACATGTGATGATGAGCTTTGATAGCACTGCGTTTTTGTTCCTGTTGGTTTACTTGATTTATGGCTCATCGTTTCATTTTATATTCAACGATCGGCCGTAGCTGCACGACTGAGAATAGTCCTCCACGATCGTCTCTCGGATTGTTAAGCTTCGAGATCGCTGCCGAAATGCTGCACTTCCGAATCGTTACTCACCTCAAATAACATGTAAGCAGATGCAGATGCATCGAATAACATAAGGGATTCATACATTTGTAGTGTGCTATTTCTCTGTCCGTTATTTTTTCGAAGTAGCTTCCGAAACTTAGAGCAATCTATAATGCGGCACCATTTTTTACTTATCTTTTGCTAATAATTAATATTATTCAAATTTGTTCAGCCATAAATTACTATTAATTTGCCCCTTTGTTATATTATATTTGAAAGAGTTGTACACTATGCTGACATTTGGGAAATGCGATCCCAAGATGCAGAACCATCTATGGATAATGTTAAGAATACTCATTTCCTTGTTCTTATCTAAGAGGATTTTATGGAAGCCCGTGCTGCGTGAAGTAGGTCTGCAATGATAAAATTTGACCTAATGCAAAAGTAGTAAGGCTCGATTGTTTTTCGAAGCTACCCAATATTTTTCGCATTTGTGTTGTAATTTAATTTTCTAAATTTTATTTAGGAGCCCTCCATCTATGTGATTAATTTACTACCGGAGAGTGTATTTATTTAAATTTATTTTATATAATTTTTTTTTTCTCTGGAATAATAATGCCATATTATTATCATGTATTATTTATCTGATAATTAGCTTATTACTCTTTTTTTTTTGTTGGTGTTTATAATCTATTTTCTAATGCTTGGATATAGAAGTGTATCAGCTTCTGAGATATATGACTAATTTTCTACTGATACTTTACTTTGTGTAGTCAGGTTTTACATGTTTAGTTTTCATGACATGTATCCCTTCTTTTGGCTTCAACGAAGTAAATTAGTCCACCTAATATTCCAAGACTACATGAGTAACAAGTAATGGGTCATTATGCTGGGAAGGCTGATTTAAGAAGTAAGTCATTTGTATTGCTCAAAGTTAAGTTTTTATGTTCATCAATTGTAATTTGATCACGATTCATTTTACATCTCCAATTTACTTGCAACATTCTTTTGTCTAATAATTTGCACATGTTATTTATTATTTTCCTCTTCAGCAGTTTTCCTTGTAAATATATTCCGATTTCATGTGTATATATATATATATTCAGAATTGTTATATCTTCACATATTGGTTTGTCTCCTGGACTTGAGGATGGAAAGTTTAAGATTGCGAAGTTCATGTGCCCGCAACTTCATTTTATCATGCTTCTAGGGGTCGCCTATATTTTGTGTATTCTAAAGTATGTCTTTTGATCAACTAATTTTTATTTTTAATTATTTGTGGATTTTGAGGTATGTTTTTGCTTGTATATTATTTGTTGTAAATTGAATTTATTCTAATTAAATGGTACAGCGAAAATTCGTGTTAACGAATTGTATAGGCTCGTTCTACATGTCGTGTAAATAATCATAACCTTTTGAATTTCTCAAATCCATTTATTGGTGAGTGAGAAATGATGCTTGGAAGTTGAACGGTTGCTTAAGTGCAATTTCGTTTATCCCACATTGAATGTTAGTCAATGTGCAAGGGAGTTTAAAATTGATTACATTTCTTTAGTGTACGTCAAGTGGGTCATAGAGTGTTGTGGGTTTTGTGTAAACAAAGCTCACGCGGGCTCTTGGACTTGGGTTCGCCTTGGACTTGGGACCTGAGACTTGGGTCTTGGGTCCGAATTGGGTGGTTCGTGTGTGGGGTTCTGCCTGGGACTTGGGTCTTGGGTGGTCCCTGTTATTCAGAAGGACTATGCTAGGATCATTGGATGTCTGTACATTTCTAACTGTACAAAACCTGATCTAACTTGCTCGGTAAACAAACTAAGTCGATATACAAGCAAGTAGAGAACACAAACTGAGTCGATATACAAGCAAGTAGAGAACACTGGAAAGCGCTTGTGAGAGTTTTGATATCCTTAAAGTATACTCTGAACTTTGGGCTACACTTTGGTAGACACCCAAGGGTACTTGAAGGTTACTTTGATGCAAATTGGATATCCGACACAAAGGACTCTATCTCAACAAGCGGATATATGTTTGTAATAGGGGGAGGAGCTGTTTCTTGGAGATCCACTAAACAGACATGTATAGCCCGATCCACCATGGAATCTGAGTTCATAGTTTTTCCACTATACAGACATGTATAGCCCGATCCACCATGGAATCTGAGTTCATAGTTTTTGGACAAAGCAGGTGAAGAAGCAGAATGACTTCGTAACTTTTTATAAGATATTCCATGTTGGGAGGAAACCGTGCCGCCGGTTATGCTTCACTGCGATAGTCAAGCTGCTATTGGAAGGGCAAGAAGTGGTTTGTATAACGGCAAGTCTCGACATATCCGTCGGAGACATAACACCGTGAGACATCTGTTATCGAATGGGATTATCTCTATTGACTACGTAAGGTCGAAAGATAATCTAGCAGATCCATTCACTAAGAACATAGCTCGAGATCAGATGTACAAGTTGCTTGAAAGAATGGGAGTGAAAATCCACATCTTAAAGATGATTGTAGTGGAAACCCAACCATGATGAGTGGAGTTTGGGCAAGTAAATCTCTACGACCCTATTCCTTAACGGCAAAAGTAGAGTTTATAATCTGTCACGTGGTGAGGATAAATATCTGATTTTTAATGATTCTTTTGCAGGTCTTTGACTTGAGTATGATAGAATGCTGATTAGAAGAATCACCTATGTAAGTGAGAAGTGAGGGCCGCTTCTACTGTATGCTTATGAAATCCAAAAAAGTTGTCCATGGCCAGAAACGGACACAAACGTGAGAACGGAAGAATTCTGAGACCTTAGTGGGTTGGTACTATTGTCTAGTATACACAAAGGGGAATAGTTCAAGAATTATGTTCACTAATCCGCCGGTATGCTCGGTAGTATTAACTAAGGAGGGTTCAAGGCCACAAGCCACCTATCCCTATTCTCTATTGTCTCTTAAGGACTGAGCTATGTATTTGCATTCATGTTTTTCATTTTTTGGAGTTTTCACTCATGTGGGGGATTGTTGTAAATTGGATTTGTTCTAATTAAATGGTACAACGAAAATTCGTGTTAACGAATTGTATAGGCTCGTTCTACATGTCGTGTAAATAATCATAACCTTTTGAATTTCTCAAATCCATTTATTGGTGAGTGAGAAATGATGCTTGGAAGTTGAACGGTTGCTTAAGTGCAATTTCGTTTATCCCACATTGAATGTTAGTCAATGTGCAAGGGAGTTTAAAATTGATTACATTTCTTTAGTGTACGTCAAGTGGGTCATAGAGTGTTGTGGGTTTTGTGTAAACAAAGCTCACGCGGGCTCTTTGGACTTGGGTTCGCCTTGGACTTGGGACCTGAGACTTGGGTCCTTGGGTCCGAATTGGGTGGTTCGTGTGTGGGGTTCTGCCTGGGACTTGGGTCTTGGGGCAATTGGTCCGAATTGGCTGGTCCGATTGTGGTGGTCCGTGCGTGGGGTTCTGGTTCGACCCAGGCTTTCTTTTTTGAACCTACACGCACCTGAGAAGCTGAGAAGCTTTTGAACTCACTCCTGACCGTTACGAATACAGCTACCTGACCGTTCAGATGTTTCCAAACATATGATTTCAAATATGCAATGTTCTTACACGCTGAACCTGTCCAGGTTCATGCTGTCAGGTGCCAGGTACGTTTTTGAATGTTTTAATGATATTTAACTGGCAGGCTGTTACCTCTTCTGGAAACCCTATAAAAGGGTGAGTACTCCTGCATATTTCACACACGAGATATAACCTGAAAACATCAGAGAACTCCCTGCATACTCATATTTCTGCACTTTAGTTTTACGTAGCTCAGTTCACTTTCGATCAGTTTGCCAGAGCTCTGGTATTTACGGTGCTGTAATACCAGAGACGAAGTCATTTCATCTCTGGAGACGAATAGCCAGAACCGAAGGGCACTACCAGGGCTATTTCGTCTTGCGCACAGAGTGCTTACTCGACTCGACTTGACTTTTGATTTACTATTTTCTGTTTTCTATTTTTTCCAGTTTTCTCGAGATATTTAGTTACATTCCTGTTTGTGCTCGACTCAGAGTTGTAATTTTTATAACAATCGCAAGATGAAATATTTAATATTGTAATTTTTATAACAATCGCAAGACAAAATATTTAATATTGTAATTTGTAAAATCCCTGACTGAAAAAATGTCGACCTCCAGCACTCCGATCAGTTCCACCGCTCCTGCCATTTCCTCCACCATCCACTGCCCCTGCAGTCACGAACACCACGACGATTGGCGCCTCTACGCCAATCACTACCATGAGTCATGCTGACTTCCTCTTCAACTAAGGGACCATCGACACCCTCTTGGAGACTCTGTCGAGGCGCATCTCGGTAAACAACCCGAACTCGGGATCGTTCCCTTATGGGATGGGGACTTCGGTCCAAAATACGTCAGCTTCGGCTGGAATCCATCATTCAGGGATGTCGGGAACTTCGGTTCCGAACATGTTCGCAACGGCTCCACCGACGTACTCACATGTTTAAGCTACCCACTCAACGGGTACGATGGGGACGTTTGTTCCAACTATGACCGCTCCGGTGCACTCCTCACGGATCATGCCCGCCGCGGAGAAGCCTCCAAAATTCAATGGGGAAGGCTTCAAGAGGTGGCAACAAAAGATGTTGTTCTACCTCACGATGCTTGGCTTCGCTAACTTCGTGAAGGAAGAAGAACCACCTAATCCGGATGAGTCCGAGACCAACTTCAATGTTCGTGCCGCCTACTATAACTGGCACAACGACGACTATCTGTGAAAAGGCGTTCTCCTAAGTAGCCTAGAAGATAGTTTGAGTAACTTGTACTCGGACGCAAAGACCTCCAAGGATATATGGGAGGCACTTGAGAAGAAATACAGTTCCTACGAGGCTGGAACTAGAAAGTTTGTAGTCACGAATTTCATGGACTACAAGATGGTTATGGAACAAGTTCAAAAGTTCCAAATACTGGTGAATGAAGTCCACACCAAGGGGATGGTTCTTCCGGATGCTTTCACGGCTGCTGCCATGATTGATAAGCTTCCACCGAACTGGAAAGACTTCAAGACGTACCTCAAGCACAAACGAAAGGCGATGTCTCTCGAAGATGTTATCCGGAAGGTACGAATTGAGTCCAAAGTTCGAGTTCAGTACAAGAATTCGAAAAGTTCAGATGAACCTCGGGTGAATCTACTTGAACGTGGAGACAACTCGAAGAAGAGGCCGCGTCCAGGCAACTCTAAGTCTAAAGCTCCTTCTTCTATGAAGTTCGAAGGCAAATGCTACAATTGATGTTATCCTGGACACTTGTCTAAGAACTGTCGCAAGCCAAAGCAGAAGAAGGCCAAGCCTGGTGCCCAACTAGCCGAGAGGGAGCTGACTAGTGATGATCTCATTGCGGTCATCACTGAGGAAGCTAACATGGTCGAGAACCATGGTCAATGGTTCATCGATACTGCTGCAACTGCCCATGTGTGTGCAGACCGGAGCTTGTTCTCCAAATATCCATCCCTGTAAGGGAAGGAAGCTGAACATGGGAAACCAAGCATCTTCGCAAGTTGCAGGTGTTGGCTCGGTTGTCCTAAAAATGACCTCTAGAAAGGATATCACTCTGAATGAGGTGATGCACGTTCCGGACATCCAGAAGAATTTAGTCTCTGGTTCAATACTAGTTAGTCGTGGTTTTAAACTTGTATTTGAGGCTAATAAGTTTGTTTTGTCAAAGTTTGGAACACCTCTGGGAAAGGGTTACCTTACAGATGGACTGTTCAAACTCAGTGTAATGGCTATACGCCCAAAACCTATTATTAATAAAATTGCTTCTGATTCCTCTTACTTGACTGAGTGCTCTAGTTTATGGCATTGTAGATTAGGCCACATTAATCTAAATGAAATAAAACGTTTGTCAAATTTCAATTTACTTAAGGTAAATGAATTTGTTAGTAAAAGTAAGTGTGGAATTTGTGTAGAAGCAAAAATGACAAGGTTACCGTTTAAATCGGTAGAAAGGAGCACGACACCTCTAGAATTAATTCACACGGACGTATGTGATTTGAAGTTTGTGCAAACAAGAGGTGGTAAAAAGTATTTCATTACTTTTATTGACGATTGCACAAGGTATTGTTACATATACCTTTTAAGAGGTAAAGATGAGGCTATTGAAGCTTTCAAGAACTTCAAAAATGAAGCCGAGAATTAACTTAACTGCAAAATCAAATCTATCCAGAGTGATAGAGGAGGGGAATACGTAGCTCTGTTTGAGGAGTTGTGCAACGAAAGTGGCATAATTCATCAAACTACAACTCCGTATGCACCTCAATCGAACGGAGTTGCAGAACGCAAGAATCGTACTTTGAAAGAGATGATGAATGCGTTGTTGATTAGTTCTGGGTTACCTCAGAATATGTGGGGGGAAACTGTTTTAACAGCTAACTATATTCTCAATAAGATTCCACTAAAAGAAAGGGACGAAACTTCCTATGAGTTGTGGAAAGGAAGGAAACCTTCTTACAAATACCTCAAAGTGTGGGGGTGTATAGCGAAGGTAGAAGTGCCTCTACCAAAAGCAGGTGACAATCGAATCCAAAATGGTTGATTGTATTTTTATTGGTTATGCACTGAATAGTAGCGCCTATCGATTTATAACTCATAGGTCAGATGTTCCGGACATGAATGTCGGAACTACCATTGAGTCAAGGAATGCGATATTCTTTGAAGAAATCTATCCTTGTAAGGATAAAGTTGCGTCCAGTTCAAACACTGGTAATGCTGAAGGAACTACAAGTCACGAACTTGTGGGGGTTGAACCTAAGTCTCGTAAACAACCCGGTTCAGAACTTGAAGCTCTAACTCCTAGACGGAGCACTCGAGCTAAAGTTGCGAAGGACTTCGGTCCCGACTATGTGGTTTTTCTCTTGGATGAAGAACCAAATTCACTGAAAGAAGCTTTCTCATGGACTGATAGTTCATTTTGGAAGGAAGTTGTACAGAGCGAGATCGATTCGATCATGCAGAACCATACGTGGATTCTGACAGATTTACCTGAAGGTTTTAAACCTTTAGGTAGTAAATGGATTCTGAAACGAAAGTTCAGAGCTGATGGATCAATCGATAAGTATAAAGCTCGTTTGGTTGTGAAAGGATTTCTCCAGAAGGAGGTTATGATTTCTTTGACACATACTCTCCTGTGACGAGAATTACCTCTATCCGGGTGCTTCTAGCGATTGCTGCTTTGCATAATCTTGAGATTCACCAAATGGATGTGAAAACAGCTTTTCTAAATGGCGATTTAGAAGAGGAAATTTACATGGAACAACCCGAAGGTTTTGTAAGACCTGGACAAGAAAGAAAGGTGTGCAAACTGGTTAAGTCTTTATATGGCTTGAAACAAGCACCTTTACAATGGCACTTGAGATTTGACGAAGTGATGATGTCAAATGGGTTCAAGATAAACGAGTGCAACAAGTGTGTCTACATTAAGAATACTAATGACAGATTTGTTATAGTATGTCTTTATGTAGATGATATGTTAATCATGGGTAGCAACCTACAAGTGATTAACGAGACGAAACTCATGCTGAAAAGGAATTTTGACATGAAGGATCTGGTCCTGGAATAAGAATCTTAAGAACTCCAGATGGAATTGCCTTATCACAATCTCATTACATTGAGAAAGTGATCAACAAATTCAATGCACACGATAGTCTTCCAGCAAAGACACCCATGGAACTCGATGTTCACTTGAGTAAGAACAGAGGTGATCCTGTTGTTCAGAAGGACTATGCTAGGATCATTGGATGTCTAATGTACATTTCTAACTGTACAAGACCTGATCTAGCTTGCTCGGTAAACAAACTGAGTCGATATACAAGCAATCCAAGTAGAGAACACTGGAAAGCGCTTGTGAGAGTTTTGAGATACTTAAAGTATACTCTGAACTTTGGGATACACTATGATAGATACCCAAGGTACTTGAAGGTTACTATGATACAAACTGGATATCCGACACAAAGGACTCTCTGTCAACAAGCGGATATGTGTTTGTAATAGGGGGAGGAGCTGTTTCTTGGAGATCCACTAAACAGACATGTATAGCCCGATCCACCATGGAATCTGATTTCATAGCTTTGGACAAAGTAGGTGAAGAAGCAGAATGGCTTCGTAACTTTTTATAAGATATTCCATGTTGGGAGAAACCCGTGCCGCCGGTTATGCTTCACTGCGATAGTCAAGCTGCTATTGGAAGGGCAAG
>BMAC01000471.1:890992-925251 GCA_014905375.1 Phtheirospermum japonicum
CTGTATAGGGCTCGTTTTACGTGTCGTGTAGATAATCATAACCTTTTGAATTTCTTCAAATCTATTTATTGTGAGTGAGAAATGATGCTGGGAAGTTGAACGGTTGCTTAAGTGCAATTTTGTTTATCCCACATTTAATGTTAGTCAATGTGGAAGAGAGTTTAAAATTGATTACATTTCTTTAGTGTACATAAAGTGGGCCAGAGAGTGTTGTGGGCTTTGTGTAAACAAAGCTCACGCGGGCTCTTGGCTTTGGGGTTGCCCATCCGCCTTCGGCGAAGCCGATGGCGGAACCGAGCAGATCCGAGCCCGAGCCCGGTCCCGGACCCGGACCTTGGTCCTGGACTCTGGGACTTGGGACATGGACTTGGGTCTTGGGCAATTGGTCCGAATTGGCTGGTCCGATTGTGGTGGTCTGTGCGTAGGGTTCTGGTTCGACCCAGGCTTTCTTTTTTTAACCTACACGCACTTGAGAAGCTGAGAAGCTTTTGAACTCACTCCTGACCGTTACGAATACAGCTACCTGACCGTTCAGATGTTTCCAAACATATGATTTCAAATATGCAATGTTCTTACACGCTGAACCTGTCCAGGTTCATGCTGTCAGGTTCCAGGTACGTTTTTGAATGTTTTAATGACATTTAACTTGCAGGCTGTTATCTCTTCTGGAAACCCTATAAAAGGGTTAGCACTCCTGCATATTTCACACACGAGATATAACCTGAAAACATCAGAGAACTCTCTGCATACTCATATTTCTGCACTTTAGTTTTATGTAGCTCAGTTCACTTTCGATCAGTTTGCCGGAGCTCTGGTATTTACGGTGCTGTAATACCAGAGACGAAGATATTTCATCTTTGGAGACAAATAGCCTGAACCGAAGGGCACTTCCAGGGCTATTTCGTCTTGCGGACAGAGTGCTTACTCGACTCGACTTTTGATTTACTATTTTCTGTTTTCTATTTTTTCCAGTTTTCTCGAGATATTTAGTTACATTCCTGTTTGTGCTCGACCTAGAGTTGTAATTTTTATAACATTATTTTGATAAGCTCAGTCGCTTCCAAACTGAATCATTAACTGGTCTTTTTATCTATAAGTGAAAAATATAATAAATTGTTCTGATTTGCAGGGATGATAATTGATAATAAAGTTTGTCATTCCAGGAACAATAAATTTTATTTGAGTGCACATGCAGAGATGATTTAAGGTATATGTATATGAAAATACAGATATTATGAGTTTAAAATGAGAGACAAAGAAATATGAATTTTAATAAACTGTGTTGTAACTTTGCAGCCTTATTTCGATGCGCCTGATGGAGACGAGCCGCTAGGTTTGGACATGAATAGTATGGGCAAAGGCTAACTGTGGGTTGACGGTTGAATCGAACTTTTTACACTTACTTTTTTATTAGAAAAGTTCGTCTGCAAGAGAACGGAGCAATTGTAAGTGATAAGTTTGACTCGAGTCGAATCTCTCGAGTAAGACTAATCGGAAGTAATTCTCTTGTTTGATTCACGAATGAGAAAAAAATGAAAAGCTATTCTGAACACGCGATCGAATTTTAGTTTGAAAAGTTGTAATTTTAAAGATGGCGATTTAAATGAAGAGAAATGAAATCGAGAATTTTGAAAAGATTAATGAAACGGGGGTCTAGGGCTCTAAAATCGTCTCCACAGTCAGTTGGCATTTCATCGAACACTTAATCTACAAGTTGGGTTGTCAATCCCAATTTGTAAATTAAACACCCAATAATGCTAATTGATGGTTCTAAACTCATCTAAGCACTAGACCCTTGAGTTCTAAATACAAATCATCAAGAAACGTAGCAATATAAACTCAAGAAAAGCATGATCACGATTAAAGAACAAAAGCTTGAAAGAAACCAAGAAATGGAGAAATAAGCTTTTTAGAACAACAATTATCATCGTATAAATTTCTGAAAAATCAAACACATAAAATCATGAGAAATTAAAAAAAAATCTAACCACCAAAAAATAATATCACAAACCCAACAAAAACACATAAACAAAGCAAAAAGAAGTTGTAATATTAAAGAAAGAAAATTGGAATCTTATAAATAAACAATAGAGAATTCCATCGTTCAAATGAGAAATCCGCGAATTTAGATTAAACTACATCCAAGCAAAGCTCAGAATTATTCTATTGAAAACTAAAGATGAAAATTGAAATGAAGAACTTGGAGAAAAGAAATGAAGAGAAAATGAAGAACTATCTTAGGTTGTCAAACCCTAAGAAGTTCAAGAACTCTGAATTCTAAGAAAATAAGTTCTATTTATAAGGTTAAAGTGTGGGCAAAATAGTCATTTTGCCCAAAATGACTAAAATTGGCATGACCACCGTTGTTGGTAAATGGCCCCATCGATGGAGCGTCGATTAAGCGTTGATGCATGTGTCGATCGATGGTTGTGTATTGCAAGTCCGAGTCGTGTTTTAGTCAAATCGAGCTACTTATGATTCTCGAAAACGCTCTTAGGCTTGATCTACTACGTTAAAATAAATAAAAGCAAAATAACATAAAAATTTACAAAAGGTAAGAGAGAAATACGAAAAGTCCTAAAAAGATGACAAAAGCTACGGAAACGCAAATAAGGAAAAATTGGACAAAATATGACTAAAACCCGACTAAAGCACACACGACAAGACACAAAAACATACGAGAATCACACACAGATATTTACAAATCAACTCCCCCACACCTAACTTGTTACTTGTCCTCAAGCGAAACCGAGTCTAGGCACAGACAAGGGAAATCTAACCACCCGATGAACTAAAAACTAATGCATTCAAATGATTCGAGTAGTTATGCATTAAATCAATTGAAAATTCAACTAAAAGGATGACACGATACGTTGAGATAAGAGGTTTAGATTCCCTTCTGAACGGCTAAAAGTAATGTGTTGCCCTTCATGCACGTCCCCGATCCATGCCTCGACCAAAATCTATTCACGCTCAAACCACTAAGTCGGCACCCTACTAGCCCAATCATCTATGCACCTCTTTAATAATAAAATCTAAAAAGTAAAAATAAAAATGCGTACAAGGGTTGCACGACTTATTATTTACACTTCACTTGTATAAGGATTTCTCTTCTTGTACCATTTTTTTTTCTTTTCTTCTTTTCTTTCTTTCTTTATTTTTTTGAGTACCCATAAAGGTTAGGTACTAGACGAATAGGGTATTTACAACTCAAAAATGAGAGGTTATTGATTACAATCACTTGTTTCTAAATGCAACTCACAATATTTTCCGATAAGCACGTGGAGTTTTTAACGTCTCCAAAAATAAAATAAAAAATTTACAAAAATTCCTATAGGGAGCATTTAAAAATGGGGCTAGTAGAGAGTATTCGACTCTCAGAAATTGCATAAACTAAATAAAGTCAAAATATTTCATAGGATTCCTACACTTCATGCCCCACAATTACACTAATGTTGAACGAAAATCTAAACAACCTAACCAAAGCATCTAACCACGCCACTTCGTTAAGGTTCCAACCAATATCAATCCACACGACTCAAATCATATACACAAGCAAGCATAAGAAAGAAGGTACTAAACTAGGACAAACCTCTCCACACTTAAACCATGCAATGCCCACATTGCACATGACATAATATAAAGTACAGTAAAAGAGAAGAGAGAGAGAGATACATCCCTAAAGTCACGCTTGTGATGATGAGTCGAGCGTGAAGTAAAATCTAACGGGTGGTGGAGTCGAGAGGAACCTACAAAAAGAGGTAATGGAGAAACGCAAACACAAAACACAAACATGAAAATAAAAATATCAAAATGTACAAAAGAAAAGTATTTTTGTATTTTTGAAAGTTTTCAATTTTTTTTAGAGAAAACAAGAGACCCAAAGATTCGAACAAAAAAAAGGGAAAAAATAGATTTGAATATTTTGAAATTTATTTATTTTTTTTAAATTTTCAAAATTGTTTGTATTTTTTATTTGGAAATAAGATAAAATGAGGAAGAACATTTTTGAAATATTTTGAAATAGAAAATTTTTGGATTCTTTTTAGGACCGGGTCGAATTGAGCGGGTCGGGTCCAGGTCGGCGTCGACAGGCATCGATCTATGGGTAATTGACGATCTGGACAGAGAGTTTCATCGACCAAGGCATCGACCGACGTCCTGTCGATGGGTTAGACAAAGAGTTCATCGACCCGTGCGTCGATCGACGGCCTATCGACGGGTTGGATATATAGGTTCGTCGACATTGGTGTTGATCGATGCGTGCATTTGGCACTTGGTCGACGTCGTGTCGACTCACGCATCGATCGACAGGTATTCTGCAGGTCCTCATTTTTGCTCCTTTGAACGTCGTTCCTCGAGGAAAACCTTATTTCCTTCAAAGTATGTCTCCGAGTATGCATAAACGATCCTCAAACTTCGACCAATCCTCCTAAAATATCAAAAATAAGAGAAAAGAAAAGCAAGAAATGGGTTGCCTCCCAAGAAGCGCTTGTTTAATGTCAAAAGCTCGACAACTTATTCGAGCGACGCTATTCGGGATCCAAGAAAAGGTGACGGTCGTGCCACGCCTTTGTATTTTCCAAAATAATAAGTACTTTATAAAGGCAGGCAAAGAAAATAAGTACGAGGATGATAGAAAGGAATGTTCTAACTTTCTTGGGTGGGCGAAAACGTGAGTAGTCGATCACCAAGAAGAGGTCAAAAGTTAATCGGAGCATGGAGCAATGCTCGGTAACCGGAATAACTAGAAAATCCATCGAACAAATAGAACGACATTAACCAACCCAAACTCAATCATTTCTTTGACATCCCCTTCAACATTCTCAAAAACATAAAATGTCATATCCGGGCATAGGGGAGGGGGGTCGGGCTCCTTCTCGATTATCTCTATACCATGTCAATCTCAAGTTCGAATAAAGCTTTGAGTTGCACAAGAAGAGGCTCGGACATCTCAAAATCTCCCAAACCTGACACCACTTCATCATCCTCACAAAGATCAAGTAAATTTAATTTTCCAACACCCCCCGCAATCTCCAATGCAACACCCCTACACTCTTGTCCAAAACTTCATCAAAAAGCACAAGAGGGGTGATGCATTCAACTAAATCTCCAATCTCAACCTCCTTATACACCTCTCGCAAATGAGCATTCAAGCTCGAATTACCAACATCCAAGGTGGGCTCCACCACATCAAATATAGGCAACTCGTCTAAACGAAGTCGGTTTACCTCATCACGAGCTTCATGATCTTTTATGGGTGAAGTTGGTATGGTATGATGATTGTAGCATGGATTGTTACACGAAGGAGACAAATTATAATAATTATAACTCGGATTATAAGAATTTGATTTACGAGGAGCATATGAATCATTATATCTCGAATCGTGATATTTGTTACGGGGGGACATAAAGCTCGAAAGTTGGGTCATAGGAATTTGATGTAGGTAGATCAAATGGGTCGTAGCTTAAAGAATATGATTTGGGTGGAGCATATGAATCATGCTTGCACTAAAAGAATTGGATACAAGTGGGGTGTATGAGGAGTCAAAGCCCGAATTATAAGAATGTTTAAGCGGGCATAAAAATCATCAGAGATCGGATGGTAGGAATCATGAGGCGTGGTGTGAGGTCCAAACCAAGAATCGTAGTGATCAGATGGAGCATATGGATCATTGTGGCTTGAATTATAAGAGTTTGTAGAAGAATCCATTGATGATTCAGAGGTTCGGATTCAGGGGAGTAGAATGCCCCAATAAACCAATCGTATACTTCCACCCACATCTTCAAGAAGTCGGGCTCTAAATTTGTCAACCATGTTCTTGTCCGATCCTTTAACGTGTAGATGAAGAGTCGTATCTTCACTTGATCCTTTGTAAGGTCTTGAAGAGGGAAGGTTCATGTGATGGCATCATACTCGCTGATGGACTTAAGCGAATCCTCGCTTGGGAGACCATGGAAAACTAGGAGTTGTTCGGAGTAGAAATCATCAAGATCGTACTCCCGCATCACGGGGCTTAATGAAATGGCCAGTCGAGGGACACGACAAGTGTACGGATTGCCATATGGTGGAGACGCTCGATAGTTAGACATTCTCTTTTTTTTTGGAATGGCTCGTTGAATCTCGGGCCTCAAGGGATGCGATTGAGGTCGTAGAGGTACCTTGCATACACAACACTCAACACACGGGATTAAACGTACCAGTGGAAGATAACAAAAACAAATAAAAAGAAAAATCACAAACAAACACTATAAACAAACAAAACAAAACAAATAATAACACATACAAAGGTCATGAAGAGCAAACACAAAAATCACAACCTTTAGCCTTCCCCGTTAACGATGCCAAATTTTGAATCGAACTTTTTACACTTAGTTTTTTTATTAGAAAAGTTCGTCCGTAAGAGAATGGAGCAATCTTAAGTGATAAGTTTGACTCGAGTTGAATCTCTCGAGGAAGACTAATTAGAAGCAATTCTCGTGTTTAATTCACAAACTAGTATTACACCCGTGCGTTACACGGGGGAATAATTATCATGTTTAATTTGTCAAATATTTAATGTTATTTTTATGTGAATAGTATAATAAATAAGTGGTTATACTAATTTAAACAAAAGCAGAATAAGATAAAGAGTAAAATAATAAATATAAGAAACTGAAGAATTAAACATTATACAGAACATGCTTCGCAAAACTATTATTAATCAAATTATTATAATTTAAAAATTATGAAATACTTCCTTGTACACGACATTCGTAGTTTTCTTCCTACATTTATTTTCATCATCGCAAATCAAGATTTTTAAACCTTTTCTGTTGGTGACCCTTGATATTGCAACATACAGTTGACCATGACTGAAAACAGGCTTTTTCAAGAAAAGTCCAACGTGGGATAGGGATTGTCCTTGACTTTTATTAATTATCATTGCATACGACAAAATAACCGGAAGTTACCTTCGTTGAAACTTAAACGGCAACCTGGGATCCGATGGTGTTACGGTCATTCGTGGGATGAGTACTAATTCACCCGCGTTACTTCTTTGGAGAATCATTGCCTCCAAAATATGATCACCCAATTTCGTAACTACCAGTCTAGTTCCATTGCACAAACCAAGTGAATGATCAATATTTCTCAACAACATGATTGGAGTACCAACCTTCAGTCGTAGCTCATGATTCGGCAACCCAGAACACTTGATTGTGTTCAAAAACTCAGTTGAATGGACGTCTAGCAAAATGTCAACATTTGCATCGGATTTGCACGGACTATCTGAGCTAAAATATACCTTACACTCCCCTTCATTCAATGAAGTCATATACTCATTGATTAAATTGACCACATCAAGTGTTGGTGCAAGAATAGCTCGGCCCTCCAAATAAACAGAACATTCAGCATTCGTTCCAAATTGCGTACAAGTGCTGGCCACAATTGATGCAATAGGGTCACCATCATCTAACAACAATAAATCCTCTGGGATGTCGATTTCAACGATGCCATCATTTGATCCTCCAACCGTCTCATCTCCAATGTTATTTATCCATTGAGAAAACTCTTTCAATTCATTCGAATCAGGCTATGAGCTGAGATTTGAAGCCTCATATTCTTTGTCAATCTCAGAACCTTACAGTGTCTCCATAAGTGGTAAGAATGTATGGTTGCATGTACTATATCTGGCCTAGTACGTTTAGGAATCACCGAAAGAATTTGTCGAAAATCTCTACTAAGTACAATAGTTTTACCTCCAAAGGGAATATCTCTGGCATTTGGATTCTTGAATCCCATAATATCTTTCAATGTTTTGTCTAATACTTCAAAACAATGCATGTGCATCATTAGAGCTTCATCCCAAATTATCAGTTGTGCACGCACCATTAATTCCTTAAGGGGGATTCCCTTGAAAATCCCACACGACGATTCTTCATGGAGATTGAATGAGACTTTAAACCTAGAATGACTGGTTCTTCCCTTCGGAAGAAGAAGAGAAGCTATCCCGCTAGATGCCATATTTAATACAATCCCACCATTAGATCTCACTCCTGCATAAAGAGTCCTCCAAATAAAAGTTTTTCCAGTTCCTCCATAATCATAAACAAAGAATAAGCCACCCTTTGTTGAAAAAACCGATTTCATGACCTCGTCATACACGTGTTTTTTATCCTTATTTTGATTTTTAAATAAATTCTCGTGTTCTTCGATGAGGACATCACGGTCATAGTCCAACTCCTCAGTAATAAATCTATTAAAAGAAGTATTAGTGTCGACTTTGGTTGGAATTAGCATTGGACTTCCCTATGCCTTGCAACAACTTGTCCACTTCCAGTAAAGAAAAGTTTTGAATTTCAGCATCGCTCATCTGCAAATCTGCACAAAAAAATATTAAAAATAATTTTAATTTTACTAATTTATGTGAAAAAGTACTTAAGAGAACACGAAAAAAATGGATATAATTGAAGTTTATTAATTAATACCTTTTGTTATTTCTCAACTTTTGTTGTTTGTATAAAATATCATTTGATAAATATTTCCAACATTTTTCCCACACTTTTTCCGGTCGAGATATAGATTTGGACGCAAGCAATGTCATGAATAAGGACCTAACAGAATGTGTAGATCCCCAATAACTTGCTTCTTCGATACCATCAATATATTCCCTATCATCATCAAGTAGCCCAACTGAGTAGCACGCATCACGATATGTATCGTGTTGCTTTCTGTTCACTTTTTTTAAGTCATCATAACATTGTGCTCCTCGAACGACATTGAGGAGGCACCTAGCATAATAGTTATCACCGGAACCTGGGGGAACATAATACAGCCGAGCAATTTGCAATCTTTGTTTCCTAGGGGCCCACTCTTTTTTTTTTCCAAACAAAATGTTGAGGAAACTCACTATACAACAAATTTCGAGCTTCAGGATTTTTCTTGTTAGCCTCAAACCAACCCAAAAACATAGTATGAGATGCTGACTGACGTTTCATCACATTGTCCAATGAGTCATTATCATTATACAAAACTCTTTGCTCCCCTGGCAGATGAAAACTCAAGTGTAGGACGGAAGGATTCTTATACTGAGTTTCATACCCAAAGATTCTCCTAGCCGCTTCACATTGAGAAATGTAACGACAATCGTAATACATGTCGATCTCATCAATGTCTGGCTTTTGCCCATCATTGTTACCACTCTGGTAAAATGTTTTCGTGACCCTATCATTTCCCTTGTTCACGTATTTGAACAAATATTTGATTGATCTAGACTGATTACACCATTCGACGTTCATGCCACTTATTGTGTGGCACAACCCACTTATTATCCAGAGGAATACCATTTTTTGTTACCGTCCGACAAGTATTTCTACGCCTGTACACCGGATAACCATCATAGTCAACAGTAGTAGATTCAACGAACCTCTTTGAATAATGTTTTGAGCATTTTTCATCCACCAGCAAGGAGAAGATCTTTTCAAATGCCCACATGGACCATGAGTCATCAACTCCGAAACTGCTGCATAATACGTTGGATCTTCCTCTTCATCCGGAATCTCGGCTGAAATGATTCGATCGATACTGCTTGCATTAGGGTATTTATCATCTTTGATAGAAAAAGAAGAATGTGGGCATGGGGAAGTCTTCGTTTCTGGAACATAACGGTGTAAATAACTACATAAGATGAAAAGTGAACAAATGAAAAACACACAAATAAATAATAAATCGATGATGTATAGAGGTTATATTCAATAAAAATAATTTTACTAAACGTATATAATTTGATATGCTCACCGGAAACTATATTTCCAAATACTTGATTGTCACGTAAATCTCTAATTGAGTCGTCCAACTTCATCTTGAGTATTCTTGAAACTACATCAGGACGATCTTCTTGTTTAAGATTTCTGCTCTCGACAAACCGTACAATCTTTGGCCATTTGGATTGCACGTGAATGTTATGAACAAATCCGGATATCCAGCCCATCGACAAATTGCCATAGCATCTTGGTAATTCTGAATCATATAGCATGCACCACCGGTAAATGTCGCTGGAAAAACAACTCTATTACCCATGCTGCAACCATTGGTTTCACTGCGTACTACTGCATCAGCAATTCCATTATACATCTCACTCCGCAAGTCTTCTTGATGTGTTCTAACATACCATATCTGGCAGATTCAATCATGGTATATCCATCAACTATGAACTGTTGTGTAAGCTTTTTGCAAGGGAGGATAGTAGGTGACTCAGTCAGCCTTTCATGTAATCGGTGCGAGAAGAACTCCCTCTGCCTCACATAATTTCTCTCATTTCCTATCGGTTTCCGATGATCAGAAAAAGGTATATCTTGCCTATAATTATCTTCACTGTAAGAAAATAATAATGGATACTGCAGAGCAAGGTAAGACGGATGTAACTCATTGATACGTTTCAGTTTGCCAGATTTCTCTTCTAAAATAATATCCCTTTCACCCATATGCTTTTCAAAATCACCAACAACTAAGATGGCAAGTTCATCAACTTCAGGTAGATTGTGTGTTCTTGCATCGGTGCCTCTTCTACCAATAAGGCGTAATTTCATTTCTACCACACCATCTTCGGGAAACTTGTCCTTGAAGTTTCTAAATGATTTAACCAAATTATTTGACCTATCTAACATGATTTGAGTTCAACAACAATTTCGGTATGTAGAGAATTGTTTTCATTGCCTTTTCTGCAAAAATGTAAATTATGAAACACGAAAACTGTAAATAAATAATTTATTAATAACCAATGATAATTTTTGAAATAAAAAATCAAACCTAACCGAATTGATTCGGTTTCGAACTTCGTTTGCAGTATCGTATATATAAAGTTGTGCAAACTTCGGTGTAGATCCTTCCTCTGGCATCAAACTCCCAATTAGATGATAGTTTTGACCGTGCATACGGAATATCAGTGGCGAATTTTCCGTGTTCATACTGGAATCAATTTTTCCACCCATCAAAGTAAAAGAGAACATATTGTTGTATGATCGAATATTCTCTAAAAAATGTCTACTTTTATCACTAAAACCAAATATTAGATCATACAAAACGTGTGGTGGCTTCTTCAAAGGAGGAAACATGATCTTATCCTTGTCACAACAGGTAGAGTACTCCGGTTTCGTAGTTTCGACACCTGGCTCCAATCTCTCTCCATACCAAAAATATGCTGAACAATGTCCACATATGAAAGTAGGATCACCAATGTCCCAATAAACTGTTGGATAATAAATTTAGAGAAATGAAGGTGTCATTGGATTAATAAACTTTATAATTATACGTGTGTGTGTAACTAAAATCTATATTCTAATTAAATAAATTATCTTATTGTATTTTCAGAAATAAAAGAATTTGAAGGAATTACCATCATCATTAATCTTAGGCTTCTTGGTGTACCGTTTACGTGAAGGCTTACTAAGTGATGTAGTGGCTTCCTTCTGAACTGTTTTACTTATTATTCCACTGCTAATTAGAGTGTATGATGTGGATCCTTTTTAATATCACAAATATATTTACAAACAAAAAGAAATATTAGTTAAATCAATTAATCATCCATTCCAAATATAATATTTTAGCAAAATATAAATCTTTCGAAATTTACCCTTTTCAAAAACAGACTTCAAAGATGGCCTTCCCACTTTTTGTTTGGGAGTATTTTCTGTTACAATATTCAAAATATTATTACGTAGAAATAATATTATCTATTATTGCATAAGTAATATCTAATGCAAATAATATATTAAATAAAAATTGAATAATAAATATTAATAATCATCTATCAATATTTACCTTTATTGTATTACATTGTTACATAAGATAAGGTTTACCTTAAAAATATTGGTAAATTTCTTTTTGAAGCACAATTACATTAAATAAATAAAAACATATATGTATCACTATTCGAAATTTGTGTAATATGTCAAAGCGAATGGATATTAATTTTATATATTATATTTATCAATTATTACCAATAAAATTATCATTTAAAATAAGAAATCAACTTCAAAAGATGCACTTATGTCCATTTGTATCTGTAGAATTAACTGTACTCATTGTGAAACTTATGAAGTAAACTTATATCTTTTTTATAAAATACTATTACAGCTAATTAGTGGTTTTGGTGGTATATAAGAGTTTCAAATTTCTATATTGAGTTGTGTGTATTTGACTATTCAATTTATCAAAAACTGAGAAACATTGCTCTCTACAATAGGATAAAGACAATACAACATGTATATTTAATTTATTAAATATGCTTACTATTATATGATGAAACAACTATATAACTTAAATAAAAATTGAACTCATTATTAATGCTGTAAATAGTAATACCGTTGTTAACAGTTGGATTTTTAGGAGGTCTTCCCCTTTTTCGTTTGGAATTTGCCTGATTTAGCTCCAGGTTTTGTACAATAGCTGAAAAAAGGAAGAAAATTGCACCTTAAATTAAAAAAAAAAAAAGAATTGTTTATTATATTATCAAATATCATTTAATTTTTCTTGAAAATCATGAAATTTATATAGAGATCATGAAACTATACAAACTAATTCATGAAAGTATAAAAAAATATGAATGTTACCGTCATGACATATGTTTGACAATTGTCTTTTGCTACCAATAATTGTAGACTTGGTGATCTTCATCATTTCTTTAGGTTGAATAAAAATGAATTTATACAATCATTAAGAATTAAAGATATTTTAATTAAACCTCTAATAATAATATACTATATCAAGAAATCATTCAAAAAATGAGATTATTTGTCAATTTGATTGTATGAATAATGTATCTTGTTTGTAAAATACGTAAATTAAATAGTAATTTACTTATTAAAACTTATTTGAATGTTGTAAGACTTAAGGTATAATTGGATGAATAATTGAACACTATATAATTATACTTGTCAATTGATAACTATATTGTGGCAACAAAAAACAACATCATCATTATCAACAACAACAACAACAACAACAACTAAAACAAAAACAACAATAACAATAACAATAATAATAATGGTGATAATAATAATCCTACCAATAATATAGTTTAAAGATAATAGTACGAACCGAAAGCTAGATTAAGATTGAGTGTGTCATTTCATAAAACTTTTAAAATTAGTTATAATTGCACAAAAATTATAATAAGATATCAAAATTCAATTATAATAACAAAACAATAAATTACCATTAGAAATATTAGCCATGTTGATGGTCGATATAGTCCAGGAGACAAGTGCCGAATTTAGCCGAGCACATCCGCGGAGTGTCGGGCACAAGCTTGCCGAGCAGACTGATGCCAGGCGCTCTACANTTTTCAGAATGGACAATTTACGGCGGTTCTTTAAAATTACCTTCTAGAAAGTCTATTTTCCAGAACGGACATTAAATATACCTTCTAGTATAATTTAAAAAAAAAATGGAAAGCAGGTGCACCAAAACCAATACTGGATATTAATTATTCCAACAAAGAAATACACCTAAATTAACAGCGAATCATTTATGATAGATAGATAGATATCAAACTTAAAATCAAATACAGGCAAAAGAACCATTAAAATTCAGTTGACTTAAGAAGCAATCTCATTTTCAAATCACTCTCCTGGTGCCTTTTTCTTCTGTATAATATCAAACAACTCATACTTATAACTCTTACTTATAGTACACTATTTTTTCAGAATCCTAATCTATGTAATCAACTCCTAGCTTTCTCATGGATGTAACCCTTCTATGATCCTTTAAGCTACACGGTCCAACTTTCAAGCACAGTAGCATTCAATGCTTCTGTGATTAAACTAATGAAACAAGTACCCGAAACTAATTCACCTTCAAACTGTTGAGATATTATAGTAGCATATTCATCTTATCTTTCCCTCTGATCTTCAACAAGCCCATTTAATTCTTCAACTCTAGCTTTCATAGCAGATATAGACTCCATCATAGTTGTTGATGGTCGATATAGTCCAGGAGACAAGTGTCGAATTCAGCCGAGCACATCCGCGGAGTGCCGGGCACAATCTTGCCAAGATGGAACACCCGGCGCACCGACCTGCCGAGCATATCTATGCAGTATCGCCACGCAAGCACTTGCCTAGCTGGAGCATACAACACGCCAGCGCCGAGCAGGACTCTGCCAAGCATGATCACCGAAGCAGGGTCTCGCCGAGCAAACCAGCGCAGTCCGCTAAGTCCTGCGAAGCAGGACCGCCGAGAAGACTGACGACAGGTGCTCTACACTACCCGCCGAACCCCCCCGCCCAGGGGTGCCGACCAGGAAAAGTGCCGAGCTGCCGAGCTCGGTCATCCTGCTGAGCAGGGGATTCTCCGAGGACGACAAGCGCTCCGCGCAACACGCCGAGCACTCCCGCCTAGGGGTGCCGACCAGGAAAAGTGTCGAGCTGTCGAGCTCGGGCATCCTGCCAAGCAGGGGATTCTCCGAGGACGACAGGTGCTCCGCGCAACACGCCGAGTGCCGAGATGCCGAGCTCGGGCATCCTGCCGAGCAGGGGATTCTCCGAGGACGACAGGCGCTCCGCGCAACACGCTGAGAACTCCCGCCTAGGGGTGTCGACCAGGAAAAGCGCCAAGCAGGATGAGCTCCACCTATGGGTGCACCACCTGAGCCATTTCAATTCCGACCGGTCGACGATCTCAACATCCCGAGCTGAGGGTTAGGCGATGTCTCTGGATTTAGCTTGCGAGGTTAATAGCTGGGGTCGGATCAAGTCGGTTGGAAGTGTCTGAGATCGGCCTTAAGGCGGTGGACACGTGAGCAGAAATCTTGGAGGACCAATGGAAGAGCGACAGGTGTCTAATTAGGGTTTCAATGGAAAACTATAAATAGCCTCTCCAAGAGAGAGAGGAGGATCCCCAATTTTCTACGAACCTAATAAATTACAATCACACAAAAAAATTATGATCAATCAAAAGAGCAGCTAGCAAATATACCAAAAAAGAAAATCTTACTACATACAAAGAGGGACTTGATGAAAAGAATATATATAGATCTATTATTTAGATTAATCAAACCAATTAAATTCCATGATACCTCTTCATCCATCAAAAAAAAACTTTTGGATCAACGGGAATAAATCATAAATCCATAACAAAGAATAAAACATATATACTGAAATTAATTTGCTGACATGGAGTAACTAAATAAACGTAGAAGTGTAGAACTAAAAAACCACACAAAGAATCTGGTAAATAGTGTAATATAAACAAATATTTTGGAACTTGCCGATTTTTCATCTCGGCTGGCAACATAGGCATATTAATTGTCTTGGTGTAAGTGATTTCTGTCGATCTGAAGAGGTTCAAGGGAAAAGAGGATTATTAAATCAATAACATTAAAGAGATTCATTTGAATTAAAACAAATAAAAATGATATTTTTCTATATGCAGATCTGTTAAAACAAACCTCTTTCTTGGATGTATTCTTTGTATCCAAAAAAATGCAGATCTGTTTTTTTTCCGGTCGTATGTATAAAGCTACACCATTGTAAAAGAGGTTCACGGGAGGCAGAAACTAAAATCAAAATATAACATGACCGGTCCCATTGCCCACTTTCATATGTGAAAAATATTATACACGACACAGTTGTGCTCACCAGCCGAGCGGTCCGCTCTGGAAAAAAAATTCAGATAAAGCAATTAACACGGTCAGATCTGGGGAAAAAATCAATTCAAGATAAAAATTTCAAAAAAATGAATTTTTCAAACATGCAGGTATAAAATTAGAAACTGCCAGGCTTCATACCCAGTCCCCCAACAAAATAATGGGAAGAATCAAAAAATCATTGTAGGTTTCACAAATTCGAACTCATCTGATTTGCATATCTATTCAAATAGATAAATAGAGACCGGAATACCTATTAAAAAATAAAACAAAAAAACCTAAAAATACCAATGCAACAAAACCTAAAAAATCATATGAAAATGGGATAATGGTTGGTGAAAGAGGTAGAGGATGCAGGTCCCATTGCCCACTTTCATATGTGAAAAATATTACACACGACACAGTTGTGCTCACCAGCCGAGCGGTCTGATCTGAAAAAAAAAATTAGATAAAGCATTAACACAGTCAGATCTGGGGAAAAAAATTCAATTCAAGATAAAAATTTCAAAAACATGAATTTTTCAAACATGCAGGTATAAAATTAGAAACTGCCAGGCTTCATACCCAGTCCCCCAACAAAATAAAGGGAAGAATCGAAAAATCATTGTAGGTTTCACAAATTCGAACTCATCTTATTTGCATATCTATTCAAATAGATAAATAGAGACCGAAATACCTATTAAAAAATAAAACAACAAAACCTAAAAACACCAATGCAACAAAATCTAAAAAATCATATGAAAACGGGATAATGGTTGGTGAAAGAGGTAGAGGACTTTTGTAACACCAGAAATGAAGGAGAGAGATTTTTGGTGTATAATAAAATGAATAATAAATTGACACGGGAAATGAATAATGAAATGCGAAGGAGAGTTATAAAGTGGAGCAGAGGACATGGTCTATAAATTGACACGTGATTTTAGGGTGTAAAAATAGAAACAATACATGGGCGGGAAAAACCCACATTTTTCATGAATTGTTTCTCTCTCCTGTACAACTCTCCTTTTATATATATATAGATGAGAAAAAGAAATAAAAAGCTATTTTAAACACGCGATCGAATTTTGGTTTGAAAAGTTATAATATCTAAGACAGTGATTTAAATGATGATAAATGAAGTCAAAAACTTTGAAAAGATTAATGAAACGGAGGTCTAGGGCTCTGGATTCGTATCCACGGTCAATTAGCATTTCATTGAACACTTAATCTATGAGTTGGGGTTGTCAATCTCAACTTGTAAATTAAACACCCAACAATGCCAATTGATGGTTCTAAACTCATCTAGGTACCCGACCCTTGAATTCTAAACACAAATCATCAAGAAACGCAGCAATACAAACTCAAGACAAGCATGGACACGATTAAAGAACAAAAGCTTGAAAGAAAAGAAGAACTGGAGAAATAAGCTTTTTAGAACAACAATTTTCATCGTATAAATTTCTAAAATCAAATACATAGAATCATGAGAAATTGCAACAAAACTAACCACCAAACAATAATATCACAAACCCAACAAAAACACAAAACAAAGAAACAGGAAATTGTAATAATTAAAGAAAGGAAATTGGAATCTTACAAATAAACAATGGAGAATTCCATCGTTAAATGAGAAACTCGCGAATTTGGATTAAGCTACATCTAACATCCAAGCAAAGCTAAAAGATGAAAATTGATATGAAGAAATTGGAGAAAAGAAATGAAGATAAAATGAAGAACAATCTTTGGTTGTCAAATCCTAAGAGACTCTAGAACTCTGAATTCTAAGAAAATAGGTTCTATTTATAAGGGTGAAATTGTGGGCACAATAGTCATTTTTCCCAAAATGGCTAAAACTGGCCTGACCAGCGATGTTGGTAAATGACCCTGTCGATGGTGTATCGACTGGGCGTCGAGTGGGGTGTTGATGCATGCATCGATCGATGGTTATGATTCGCGGGTCCGAGTCATGTTTTCGTCAAATCGAGCCACTTGTGATCTTCGTAAACGCTCTTAGGCTTGATCGACTACCTTAAAACAAAGAAAATCAAAATAACATAAAAATCAACAAAAAGTAAGAGAAAATACGAAAAGTCCTAAAAAGACGACAAAAATACGGAAACGCAAAATAAGGAAAAAGGGACAAAATACAACTAAAATCTGACTAAAGCACACACGACAAGACACAAAAACATATAAGAATCACACACAAATATATACAAATCAACGGTCAACTGCTGGTGATTGCAATGGACGTAGTTACACATGCATTCTCAAGCTGTCAAAGTGTCAACTTGGGTGTGGACAGCCAAGTCACAGATGGTACTTCTCCGAGAACTTGCACTATTATTCATTTCAATAGGCGTGTTAATATTCATTACAAATTTAGGGGATAACTAAACAATACTATGATTGAGATTTGTATTAATTACAAAAAGTACCCATGGGTTTAACCTAATTAAAAAAAAAAAACTTAATAAATTACAAAAAAACAATCTTGATCTTATATTAATTTTAAAATAATCTAATATATATTATCATAACCAAGCTACGACAACATCTTTGTTTTATTAACAAAACCCCTAATCAATTATCTCCATGCACAAAATATTGCATGTATTTCTCAACTGGTGAAACCAGCTAGATTATACACTGACTAAACAAAGAGCACAATAAATCTACCTTAATCATACAGAACTACATAAGATATATTAAAACTCAGTTATATGGGAGTGATTTTATTACACGTATAGACAGAAACTTTTGGACAACCCTCATGTTTATGTTGTTGCTGATGCAACTTACAATGTAATGATGGCAATGCAAAATAATAAGTATTTGGAAAATATGCATGCTTTCGGACTTTTCACCTTAGTTTGAAGTGAAAATTCTCATTTTTTGTTGATACTTAGTAAAACATGAAGATGAAACAAACCCGTATATATCATATATAAGGTTAGTTAATGTTCTTTTTACCCATTTTCAGTTTCTATAACCAGTTCCGTCTATGGTGCTCTATTTTGCTTCAGTTATATTACTTTGGTTATGAATTAGAATGTAGTTTGTGATTAGATTAAAGAATATGATTTTTATCTTATATATTAGGGGAGAGAGTGGTGCAGGGAAGGCTGGTTCTACTAAAATTACGATGCACTATTTGGCAACAGCAGTAGTTACCATTCATCTTTGCGAGGACCGAAAGTATGAATGTCCTAAAAACAATCAGATTTAAAGACATTATACTTGATCACAATTATTATATATATCGTAATATATATGGCATTGCATTTATTGAATTATTATTTTGATTGTTTGTGATTATTCATATAAATGTTCCCGTAGAGTTAATGTTGTCATTGTTATGGTGAGATGTCATTGATAAAACATTACTCTTAAAATAGCCACGACTAACGATTATCAAGATTGGGATATTGATAATATAATATATGTCGGCATGTGGTCTGCATCATATTTTAGAGAATGCAATAAGTCTCACGATTGCGAATAATAGTTATTCGTGATGGACACATGGATACTTTGGAGAGTATTGGTAAACCCTACTAATAAGTTATTTATTGTATGTCTATAAACTTATCAGTGTATAAAGCGTGTGATAATCCTTTGACTTGAGGTCAATACGCACCTTGTTTACTGAGTGATGTACTTTGACCATGACCAATGCTTGCACTCCTTCTCGAGGTAGATACGGCTTGTGTTGGGTGCATAATGATGTAAATGAAGGTGGTAGCTGAGCCAAGAAATAATTCATTCCAAGATTTGAATTTTGAGAGAGATCACTCATAATCTCTATATTAGGTCGACTAAAGTCATTGGCCAATGCAAAATACATATTCAATATAGTAATTGAGTATGGTCTAGTTGTCGACTAATAAAGATGAGATAAATTGATTAAGCCATTGAGATAGACACTTGGATAAATCTTAAGATTAATCGAGTGATTCGAAATGAAAGGAATTTCACCAAAACTTTGTATAAAGGTTATAATTCGCTGAGTTCAAGTGAATGTTCTTTATATATTGAGTTCGTCCAACTAAGCCGTTTAGGATTTTTGTTTGGATCATCATTGGATTGATGTCATATATAAAGGCCTATAGGGTCACAATATATGCGATTAGTTTTCCGATTTAAGAGTGTATCAAGAAAGTATTAAATATTTAATTTATAATTGTAATATTTATTTGTTAATAATTATGATATTAATTTCTATTTGATAGAAATTATTTAATTAAACTAAATTGGATTTGGATTTAATTATCTATGTTATATTAATAAAGGTACTTGGGCTAAAATTGTTTTGGGCCTGATTTGTACTTTTTTGTACACTTTTTTTGTTACCTTTTTTTGTCGCATTCGCGTGTATTTTGCTTGCATTTACGGGTTTTAGGAATCGTTTTGGCCTATTTTGTTAGTTTTAGGTTTTTATAACTTTTGTGCGGTTTTTAGTAGTTTTTCGTACATTTTTACCCTTTTTTGTATTTTTGGCCGTAGGATGACCAAGCGGGTCCCGCGCCCCACTCGACTCGGATTGGAACAGACAAGTAAGGGAACACAGCACGAACGAGGAGCGACAGCCGACAAATGTTTAGAGCAGAAATGAGAAAACCGAGTCGGAGCAGCCGTACCAGTCGATCGACTGGCTTTCAGTCGATCGACTGCTCCTCAGTCGATCGACTGGACCTCTCCAGATCGACTGATCGGCAGTGAGTTTGGCAATTTTGGGCGAAGCAGTCGATCGACTGACCTTTAGTCGATCGACTGCTCTCAGTCGATCGACTGAGACGCAGTCCAGCTCATGATTTTGGTCCATTTTTACGATTTTGCCCCTGCGTTTTTGTATAAATAGACCCATCTTTCTCCAACCTTATCCAACCTTCCTTGGTGGAATTTGGACTTGTTCCGTTTCCTCCAAGCCTTTACCATTCCTTGCAATAATAAACCCTAGTTGATAATCCTTAGTTTAATGTAGTTTTAACTAGCTTAGTAGTTAGTCTAGTTTAGCTTAATTGGTTAGTTTTTAGTTAGTAATTAGTTAATTGTTCTTAAGAAAATGTTGGAGTGGATGACACCTCCTTCATTTGTGGTGCTTGTTTTTTGAAGATTTGAAGCTTTTGGTGTTTAATGCAATTGGTAGTTTTCTTTTCCTTACTTTGTTGTGTTGTTATTGTTGTTGTTGTTCTTGTTGTTGTTGTTCTTGTTAGGTTAAAATTGTTGTGTTGGTGGTTTGGTTTTAGATTATGTTGTTTTTCTTTTCTAGCAAACTCCATTGATGCACTCTCTTTTCAAGCTTTTTACTTCTTTTAGTTAGACAAACTTTTGGCTCTTGAAAGATGTATGAATTTTTCCTCTTTGGCAATTTGTCTATTTCAATTTAAAAACCTTTGACTTTTCTCAAATTCAAATGATTCGATTTCCCCTCCATGGCCCTTAATTGTAAGCTTTTCTTGATGCAACTAGTTTAGTAATTACGGGTTTGGGGTCTAAGTTCGTTTAGAACCATTAATCGAATCTTGTCGAGAATTGGGATTGACGACCCCTACACTTGGTCGACAATTTGAGATTGACAACCCCGTATCGTGGATTAAGCGCTTGGCAAAAAACCGATTAATCAAGGAGACGAACCGAACAACCTAAACCCTCATTTTTATTATTTTCATTAAAGTCTTCTTTTAGATTCAAAACTCAAACCAAATCAATGACTTAATGCTTTCCTAGTTTAGATTAGTGTAATTTAGCTTAACAAGAGATTGAGTAAAAACACTTAACGCCGATTATATCTATCCTCGAGAGACACGGCTCGGGAAAGCTTACCGCTCTAATTTTGGCGCCTTTGCCGGGGATAGATTAAGGCAAAAGGTGTTTTTAATTATCTCTCTTGTTATTTTAGTTGGTAGTTAGTTTAGATTTTTGTTTTACTTTCGATGCTCGTAATCCTTTGTTGAGTGTTGTGTTTGCAAGGTAATCATTCGGGAAGCCCGATGCCGCCCGCCCATACTCACGACGATCAAAGGATGCCTCTGTTGCTTGATTGATCCGGCCGAGGATGGCAAACTACCGAGATAGTTTGCCATACGACGACCCTAATATCCAAACTCCCAATTATCCAAACCTTTATATCCAAACTCCCGAATATCCAAATCCGTACACCACTCCCCCAAGCTATCGGGTCCCCTCGACTTACGATGACCCGTACGCTTCGATCGGTGAAGAATGGGCCCCTCTTATTCTTCACCGATTTCGTATCCCCACAACCCGAGCATGGATCCGTATGCACTGACTCGTGGTCTTTATGATCCGGATTTTGACGATCCATATGCTCAACTCGCCCCGCCTTCTTCTTACCCGAGCTTTGACTCGTATGCTCCCCAAATTCATGATTCATATTCTTGGAGCTACGACTTTTACGACCTACCCACCTCAAGTTCGTATACTCCGAACGACGACACGTACACCTCACTTTTTCAAGATTCGTCTATGACCCAACTCCCGGACTTAGAGTCTCTCTTAGCCGAGCTCGTGGAATGCGTTGCTCGCATGGAGACTCTAATAGAGAAAATTGCCAACGATGTGGACGAGCTTAAGCAACCTTGTGTTGACGAGATGCCCATCTTTGATGTGGTGGATCCCACTTTTGTTTATGGAAATTCGAGCTTTGACGGTCTTGTGAAAGAGGGGTGCAAGGAGGTGGAGTTAGAAGGTGAGGAGAAAGGATCGGAGGTTGGCGTTGCCCCTCTCGTGCTTATTGAAGACGTTGTAGTGGAAATTAAGGTGGAGTCACTTTTGGGGCCTCCAACGGCACTTGGAATGTCGAGCCTACTTGCTTTTGGCGAGGATAAGGAAGTTGTGCTGGTTTTGGAGGATATGGAGTTAATCGAGCCTCTTTTGCCGCCACCTGATGCTTTGTTGCTACTTGGCCAAGTGGAGGTGGAAGAGGTAGTGGGGGATGTGTTGGATCCTACTCTCTCGTGCCCGACTACGACTACTTCTAAAGTCAAGAGAGAAGAGCTGACGGTCGGGGAGACGGAGGAGTACGTCGACCCGTTTTGGGACGATCACGTTTGGGTGGTCAACTACTCACTCTTCCGACCACCAAAGCAAGCCCGCTATTTTATTGGTTTGACATTCCAGCTTGCCCGACATGCCCGCCTTGGTGATTTTTGTCACCCGGTGTGTCTACTCGAGAACACCAAGGCGTGGCATGATCGCCACCTTTTCTTAGATCCCGAATAGCGTTAATTGTATAAATCGTCGAGCTATAGACGTTAAAGTAGCTCTTATTGGGAGGCAACCAATTTGTAAAAAAAAAAAAAAAGAAAAAAAAAGAAAAAAAAATAAATAAAAAATAAAAAAATTTTTATTTGTATTTTGTTTTTGCAACCCCCCGTTTGGTTCATTTCTTGTAGGTTGCTTGTCCTCGACTCCCGGAGAGAACTTATGCACGACCACGTCACCACAAGCTCGGAGATAGGGGCATTTCCTTTTCCCTTACACTTTTTACCGCATTTTTCTAGCTTAATATGCAATGAGGACATTGCTAGATTTTAAGTGTGGGGTGGTGGTTAGGGTTCGTCTTAGGATTTTTAAGTTGATGCATGCTTGCTTGTGTTAATTTGAGTAACGTGTGTGTTATTTTTGCTTGGATCCTTGGCGAAGTGACGCGGTTTTGATGATTTGGTTAAGGAGTTTAGATTTTCGATCGGATTTAGTGAACTTAGGTAATTTGACTTGTTGGGAACTTTGTTCGGCTTTAACTTCGTGCTATCCTTGAGCTCATATAGAACTAGTGCCTCAACTAGCCTCGTCGTCGAACACTCTCTATAGGATTTTTTTTTGTATTTTGGAGTCGTCAATTGCTCCATGTGCTCGATCGAAAATATTATAAGTTGCTAGTAGCAACGACTGGTCGGAGACATTGATTTCTCTTTGTATATATCTTGTATTTAAGTACCTTATTTCCTTTGGTACCAAAAAAAATAAGAAAAAAAGAAGAAAATAAAAAAATTCCAAAAAAAGAAGAAAAAGAAAAAAAAAATGATGATGAATAAAACAAGGATAAGTTATAAATCCTTGTAGTTATTAAGTAATAAAACGTGCAACTCTTGCACGTTTCCTCTTTCTCCTTCTTTTTAGATTTTGTTTGTTAAAGAGAATTGTAGACGATCGGGGCTAGTAGGGAGCCGATTAACGGTTCGACCGTGGATAGACCTTAGCCGGGGCAAGGACGAGGGAACCGACTTGGAGGGTTACCTAGTACTTTTAGGTTTCGGGAGTCGATCTAAACTTTCTTTGCCAAAGCATTTTTTGTCATCCTTTTAGCCGAACTAACGAGCATTGTAACACACGACGTCTAAAATTGGGTTTTGTGCACTAGTTTAGTGATAGGGCTATCTTCGTGTCAGATCTGGTTTGGGGTAGCTCTGACCTTAAGGAGTCTAGATAAAAGGACTACAACGGCTCTGCGGGGAAGAACTGTCTACTGCATAGAGTTTTCTCTCAGCTTAGCTATGTTGGAGAAGTCGTCGAAAGCCTGGTGATGATGCCGAGCTGAAGTTCTGGGGATTAAACTCAAGCTTGATATTAAAGGAAGACCTGGCTTAGTTCCCTTAGGAACAGAGCTTGTCCTTGTTACCGCAAGATCTAATTTATTCGTGGCAGAAACGCTAGAGGAAAGAGGGACCGGGTCGTGACAGGTCTGGTTCCTTGAAATCCGCGGGGAAAAACCAGAAAGCCGAGATAATGTTAAATGGAGGAAGACCTGGCACAAGACAGATCTGATTCCCAGACTCCTCAGTAGGGAGACAAGTGGGACCACCTGTCAGGATTTGTTGCACAACGGCCCGAGATTCGCGGCATGTGCTCCTGGGATCCTAGCTGGGGTCCCCATTAGGGAAAGCTATAAATATCTCAGCCCCGAGGCTGAGAGAGGTATGTCATTCTCTTGAGCATTCTTGCTTTCTTTCTGGAAAAACACCTCAAACGCTTACTGACTTAAGCATCAGAGAGGTTTCCACCAGAAAATCACCGGTGGTCCTTTCTAACTCTTGTTTGTGGCGCAGATCAGGAAGGTGTTCAAGGTTTCAGTCATTCTCAACGTTGGTCATTCTTTGGGTTGAAACAATTGACGCCGTCTGTGGGAAGGTGATCAAGCTAAGGCGTGAGGTTTTCTTTTTATTTCATGGCTTCAGACGGTTTACGGCGAAACTTGGTGGGAGAGCTTGGCGGATCCCCTAGTTCCACTGCGCCGTGGGGAATGCCCAGGTCGACAGATACGTCGGCGATGGGGCCAGGAGAGACAGCACCATCGGCAGCGGCCGCGCCAGGCACTACGCCGCCCCTACTCAGCAGATCCGTGCCAACTACTGGTAATTCATTTAACGAATCCTTCCTTTTGCAGCTCTCAGAGCTCATCGGCAAAGCCGTGGAGACGGCGGTGGAAAAGAAGTTCGCAGAGATGGCGACGCCGCCATCCAACACGCCACCAGCACGAACTGTCCCGGTGGTGGGAACTGAACCATTACGAGGTCAGCACGCGGATCGGGTTCCTCTACAAGATAGGGAAGAGCACTTCTCCACCTCCGACAGCGAGACTTCAATCCAGACTAATCCAGGTCTGGCTGAACAGATGCAGAGTTTACAAAAAGAGGTGCGAGAATTCAAGAGGAAATTGACGAATGCTGGTGCCGTGCCAGCGCGGCGGGGCACTCCTTTCACCGAGGAGGTCATGCGTGATGACGTACCAGCTTCATATCGCTCCTTGGGCTTTGAGTATAATGGAACCACGGATCCGTGGGACCACCTCAGTCGCTTCGAAATCGCGGCAGCTCTACATAAATCTTTAGACGTTGTTATGTGTCGGGTCTTCCCAATGACCTTTACTAAGTCGGCACAGCTCTTGTTTAGTCAGTTACCGCCTCATTCCATCAGCAACTTCGACGAATTCAGTTCGGCCTTCCTGCACCAGTTCATGAGCTGCAGGAAGTACCAGAAAATGCCGCTTGAACTTTTCAGCCTGAAGCAGAAAGAGAACGAAAGCCTGCGTGCCTACATCAATAGGTTCACAACGGCTAAGTTAGAGGTACCTTCTGCGTCAGAAGAGCTGTTGGTAAACGCTCTAGCACAGGGCTTGAGGAGAGGAGATATTTTCCAATCGCTGGTGGTGAAACCAGCTCTGAAATTTGGAGAGCTCTTGGAGAGAGCGGAAAAGTATATCCATTTGGAAGAGGCTTTGAAAATCAAGGACGAGGGAGAGAAGAAGAGGGAAAGGTATGATAGAGATGAAAGGGCAGCAGTGAAGAAGCCCAGGCCAGATCTGTCTGGAGGGAGACCTCATTTCGACAGATATACCCCTTTGGCGACACCGCAAGGCAAAATTCTGCAGGCAATAGAGAGGCATCCAGAGCTGAAATGGCCCAAAACGAACACACAGAAGCCTAGGAAAGAAAGATCTGATCGATTCTGTCATTTCCATAACGAGTATGGGCACAATACCGATGAGTGTACGCATCTGAAAGAGGAACTGGAAAGAATGGTCCAGGCTGGTCACTTAAAGGAGTACGTCCGTATGAGGAGAGAAGAGGCCAGGTCTGGTAACAAGGGCTATGACAGGTCTAACCAGGGCAAAAAAGACCAGGATCGAAGCCGCTCTGATGGGAGATGGGCTGATCAAGCCCAAGTCGTTCATGGGGAAATCCAGATGATAACTGGAGGAGAGCTGGAGGAGCATTCCAAAAGGACGCAGCACAGTTATGTCAGAGTTGCGAAAGACTTAGTTCGCAAAACGCGTGATGTAGGACATATGACCTCTACTCCTAACATCTGTTTCGGGTCAGAAGATGGCGATGGCATTTTAGCCCCACACATGGATGCTCTGGTTATAACTGCAACTATTGCCAATTACAATGTGTGGAGAATCTTCGTGGATACCAGAGATTCTGCCGACATTTTGTTTTATGATTGCTTTCGATAATTGAAACTGGACGTTGAGCTGGAAGAGGTCACCACCTCCCTAGTCGGGTTTGCAGGAGGAGCCCTGAAGCCCTTGGGAGAAGTGAGGCTCCTCGTGACGTTGGGAGAAGAGCCGTACAGGGTGACAAGGACGGTGCATTTCTTGGTGGTGGACGCGCCCTCCTCCTATAATGTAATGTTGGGGTGGCCGTCTTTGAGCCAATTCCAGGCCGTCATATCAGTCTTTCATATGAAGATGAAGTTCCCAGTGGAGGATGGCACGGGAGAGGTCAGAGGTGACCAATATGCCTCAAGACAGACCTATGTTGAGTGCATCAAGAGGAATACCGAGGATGAGAGGCAGGGCAAGAAGGCTAAGATAGAGCAGCCACGGGCATCTCAAGCTCGAGGTGAGGAGGGATTGATGCTTGTAGAGGTCGTTCCGGGTGATGAGAGTAGAGTTCTCCGTGTGGGGACTACTCTTAGCCTAGAGGTCTTGACAGCCCTGGTGGCTTTATTAAGAGAGAATGCGGATGTGTTTGCATGGTCTCCTCAGGATTTAGTAGGAATTGATCCGGAAGTGATGGAGCATCGCCTAAACATCAGCCCAGATGTGAAGCCGATAAAGCAGAAGAAGCGGAATCTCGGACCTGAGAAAGAGACCATAATTGAAGTAGAGGTGGAAAAATTACTTAGTGCCAAGCATATCAAGGAAATCCAGTTCCCAGAGTGGCTCTCCAATGCTGTATTAGTTCCCAAAACCCAAGAAGACTGGAGAATGTGCATTGATTTCCGTGACCTTAACCGAGCTTGTCCGAAAGACCACTACCCGCTTCCGAGGATTGATCAATTAGTTGATTCTACTGCTGGATGTGAGCTCCTAAGTATGATGGACGCCTCGCAGGGTTACCATCAGATCAGGCTGGCGAAAGAGGATTGGAAGAGGGTCAGCTTTATCACCCCGAAGGGTACCTACTGTTATATGGTCATGCCTTTCGGGCTAAAGAATGCCGGAGCCACATACCAGAGGTTAGCAGATAGAATGTTTAAAAATCAGCTTGGGAGAAACATGGAGGTATACGTGGATGATATGCTAGTCAAGAGCATCAAGGCAACCTCCCATGTGTATGATCTGAAAGAGACCTTTACTACACTAAGGAAATACCGAATGAAGCTTAACCCTAAAAAATGCGCGTTTGGGGTGAGAGCTGGCAAGTTCCTTGGGTACATGGTTACGGAGAGGGGGATTGAGGCCAACCCGGAAAAGGTACGAGCAATTATGGAGATGCAGGCACCCAGGAATGTCAAAGAAATGCAGTGTTTAGCAGGACGTATTAATGACTTGAGCCGATTTATCTCACGCTCGGCAGAGAAGAGCCTCCCTTTCTTCCAAGCTTTGCGTTAAAAAGCCCGTTTTGAGTGGACTAGAGAATGTGAAGATGCGTTTAAAATGTTGAAAGAACACTTGGCTGGCATGACCTTGCTAACAAAGCCTGTTTTAGGAGAACCCCTTATCTTGTACCTATCGGTCGGACAGCAAGCAGTTAGCTCTGTCTTGATTCGAGAAGAAGGAAAGATAAAGAAACCAGTCTACTACTGGAGTAAGGTCTTACACGATGCCGAAGTGAGGTACGTAGAGGTAGAGCGGGCAGTACTAGCTCTAGTAGGCACAACTCGGAAATTGCGCCCATATTTCCTCTCACATAGTATAGTCGTACGGACGAACCTACCGTGAAAGCCGTCATGGATAAGCCAAAGGCGTCGGGGAGACTGGTCAAATGGATAATTGAGCTAAGCGAATTTGATATTAGCTTTGAGGCCAGAACGGCAATTAAAGCCCAGGCCTTAAGCTGATTTCATGCAAGAAATGACTGGTCCTCCGGGAGAGATGAAGGCATGGACGATTTTCACGGATGGCTCTGTCTGTAACCAGGGCTATGGAGGTGGAATTGTTTTAACGGATCCAGCAGGTACATCTACTGAGTTCGCCATTCGGCTGAACACAACATTTTCTAATAACGCTGCTGAGTATGAGGCCCTTCTAAGAGGGATTCAGATGGCGAAGGACCTGGGTGCAGAGCAAGTGTGCGCCAGGGTAGATTCTCAGCTGGTTTGCAAGCAGACCAGCGGGGAGTTTGAAACGAGAGAAGAAAATATGCAGAGATATTTGGCCAAGTATAGAGAGCTCGCTAGAAGTATGAAAGACCTAACGGTCCTGCAGATCCCTATAGAGGAAAATGGAAGAGCTGATTTCTTGGCAAAGGTGGCCAGCTCTGCTGTAGATTGTCAAGAAAGAGTGATTACTCTACTACAGGCGGACAGAGAATTTGGAACAGAACAGGTATGCTCAATCATTGAAGGGGAGGACTGGCGCTCTCATATAAAGGCATACTTGGAACAGGAGGTCTTGCCGAAGGATAGGAAGGAGGTGGCGAAAATACGATCCAGGGCTGCCAGATTTTGCCTAATTAAGGGAGAACTGTTTAAACGAGGATTTGGACAGCCCTTATTGAGATGCCTGAGTCAAGAAGAAGGAGCTCTGGTACTGCGTGAGATTCATGAAGGGTGTTGCGGCAATCACATGGGGGCCAGAGCTCTAGCTATCAAGGTGTTAAGGGATGGTTATTTTTGGCCTTTGTTGAGGAAGGAGGCTGAGGTCTTCGTGAGGAAATGTGAAAAGTATCAGAAAATAGCTCCTTTGATCCATCAGCCTGCGGAAGAGCTGTTAACGATGAGCTCCCCTTGTACTTTTGCGAAATGGGGAATCGACTTGGTTGGCCCATTCCCAATGGCTCCAGCTCAGAAAAGATTCTTAATCGTAGCTATAGACTATTTCAGTAAATGGGTCGAGGCGGAAGCCCTGGCAAAAATAACGGAAGAGGCAGTAATGGGATTATGGAAAAATATTATTTGTCATTTTGGCATACCAAGGGTGATAATATCGGATAACGGCACCCAGTTTACGGGGGCCAGAATTAAGGCTTGGTATGTCAAAATGAAAATACAACATCATGTTACGTCCGTGTACCACCCGCAGGCGAATGGTCAGGTCGAGGTGACTAACCGCATTCTTGTCTAAGGACTTAAGTCGCGATTGGAAAGGTATGGAGGGAAATGGGTGGAAGAGCTGAATGCGGTACTTTGGGCGTATCGCACAAATCCCAAGGAAAGCACGGGCAAGACCCCCTTCAGTCTTGTATATGGCATGGATGTTGTGGTACCTGCGGAGATCAGTTTAGAAACTCATCGGTACAGAGTTATAATCAAGCTCAGAACGAGGCATTGATCCAAGATGCTCTGGATTTAGTTGAGGAGAGGAGAGACCAAGCGGCGGTGCGAATGGAACATGTGCGAGGGCGAATTAGAGCTGCCTATAATAAAATAGTGCGAGAGAGGCGTTTCCAAGTGGGAGACCTGGTTCTTAAGAAGGCTGATTTGGGACAGACCAAGGGAAAGCTAGACGCCACGTGGCAAGGACCCCTCCGGGTCACCCAAGTTCTGGCTGGAGGAGCTGAAGAGCTTGATGGGACAGAGTTCCCCCGTGCCTGGAATATCGCTAACTTACGAAAATTTTATACATAATTGTAATTTTTTTTAACTCCTATTAATTAATTTGATTAAATAAAATTGCAGGTTTCTTCCTATGAATCTAAAATTTGATTGTCAGTATAAGCCAGGATTGGCTAAGGACGGATGTCCTCAATTTTGCCCGACTTGATTGTCAGTATAAGCCAGGATTGGCTAAGGACGGATGTCCTCAATTTTGCCTGAACTGATCGTCACTATAAGCCAGGATTGCTAAGGACGGATGTCCTCAATTTTGCCTGACCTGATCGTCAGTATAAGCCAGGATTGGCTAAGGACGGATGTCCTCAATTTTGCCTGACCTGATTGTCAGTTCAAAGCCAGGATTGGCTAAGAACGGATGTCTTCGATTTTACATGATTGTCAAACTTATGTAAATTTTATCAACTTATGTAAATTTTTATACATGATTGTAATTTCTCAAATTTTTGTTTATTGGATTGAAATAAAATTGTAGGTCTTCTCCGCATATCAAACGCTTGAATACGTGTTTAAAGCTAGGATTGGCTAAGGACGGATGTCCTCGATTTTGTCTGACCTGATTGTCAGTATAAAGCCAGGATTGGCTAAGGACGGATGTCCTCGATTTTGTCTGACCTGATTGTCAGTATAAGTCAAGATTGGCTAAGGACGGATGTCCTCGATTTTGTCTGACCTGGTTGTCAGTATAAGCCAGGATTGGCTAAGGACGGATGTCCTCGATTTTGCTGACCTGATTATAAGTGCAGGTTAACATAAGCTAAAGGCGGACGCCTTGATTCGCCTGACTAGGTGGTCAACATTAGCTCAGGCTAACTAGAAGATACACACATTGATTTCCTGATCTGGATGTCAAAAGCAGCAAAATGACTCATGAAGGTTTCTGCTATGCATACGAGCCGACCTGTTTATCAGCAGAAATGTACGAATGTGCTGGACCTGGCTGAGGTATAAAACCTTAAGAGGTATATGCTTAACTGTTAACACGAATGTATGCATGAATGGTACGATCGGGAGCAGGTGAAAAATTGATTAACAGATTATTTGAGCAGTATTGAGAAAGAACTCATGAAATTCATGTATTAATTGCACTATACAAAAACGCTGGTTGCCCACACCTTTCAGAAAAGGTTGGCAACTTTGATTACATAAAATCGCAGGAAACAGTGAAAATAAAGCTAAGGCATCTAGCTGTGAGAAGACCTCCGATCTGAAGCCAGAGCTCGGCGAGCTCGCCAGAGCTCACGCTCAGTCTCATGCAGGCGGCGGCGATATTTATCAGATCGATCGGCGAGGGCATGAGCTTCACCGGCAGCGACGGTCAGCCGATTCACAGATTCTGCTAGATCCGCCTTCTCCTCCTGGAGTTGGCAGTTAAATTGCCGGAGTTCAGCCCACTCTCTTTTGTAGAAACGTTTCTTCTGACGTTTCCTCTCCAGCAGCCGATAGAGATAACCAACTTTTTCCTTGAGCGCGACTAGTTGATCGGAGAGCTTGAATTTCTCCACAACTAGGGAGATGTTTTTTCTCTTCACCCTATTGAGTTCTTCGATCAAAGGAGAAGAAGACATTTTTCAGATGATTGATGAAATAATGAAGCATGAATATACGTATTTATAGAGAAGACAAGCACGTGCCGGGGAATAAAAAAAGTACTAGGGTTTCCGGAAAGCCAGGAAACCCTAGAAGGCCAAAGGTCACAATGCGACAAAACACATTTTTCATTAATCAAAAAGAGTTCAGTACAACGATGTTTTGTTAAAATGAAATAAGATAGATCAGCCACACAGGCCACAACTACAGATCTGTCCCTAAGAAAACATAAGGAGAATTAAGCAGACAAGCTTCCTGGGCTGACCCCCCCTCTTCCTCACGCTTGATCTGGAGCCTGAGACACCTCTGTAAAATCTTTCGCGAACTGCGTGGACTCTTCCAAGTCACCTAAATTGGCGAAGGTCGGGGAATTGGCCACCACCATCGCCAACTGTTCGGGGGGAGGAGAAGACACCGAGGAAGAGGAACAAAAGGTCTGGCGAATATGGTCGGCGAAAGCCAGATCATCCAGCAAATGGAGGCGGTCGTCTTCCGGAACATGGGAGAAGGAGGTGGGCTCGCAGATGCCTTCAATCTTGGTGGACCGATCATAAGGAGTAGAAGGGTGTTCAACCACCCATTTAGCATGGGCATTAAGACTTAATTCAAAGAAGACCTCTGCCTCGGGAACGAGAAGATCATACAACTCCTCAGAGCCCAGAAAAGCTCGGCGAGTGATCTCTCGGGTCAGTTGTATTAGGCGTAGCCCTTCCTCTGAATTGAGGAACTCCAATCTCCCCTCGGCACGCCCTTCAATGCGGCATTGATCCACTCCATCAATTTGGGACTGCTTCACCTTCTCTTCCAGTTCTTGCTCATGAAGAAGAGCCAGAGCTCGTTGCTTCTCCTTCGACTCTTTGACCTTGAGGAGCTCAGCTCGCATTCCCTCTATTTCTGCCTTCAGCAAGTCTACCTCCATCTCTGAGCCTTTTAGTTTGACCTGGGCCTCCTGGCCCTCTCGGACTTTAGCCGTCAGCTCTAATTCTCGCTTTTTCAAAATCTCGATCTCCCCTTTAAGATCCGCATGCAGCAAGGAGCCTCGAGCTCAAGCCAGCAAAGATGCTCGTCCTACCATGGCCTGTCGCAATGAAGAAGTAAGTAAAAGAACTTGAAGAGACTAAGGACAGGAAGAGTGGAGAAATTTATACCTGAGCCTCCGCCTTGCAGTAGAATTGAACCAGCTTCGGGTCTGACATCTTATCCACAATGTTGCGGTCGTATGTAGGAGCTAGCCCCATCATGAATTACCTCGCCACTTCTCCAGGGCAGTTCAGGACAGACCTATTAAAAAAGGTCTGATTCGGGTAAGGAGGTACTTGAGCAATTGCCAGGGGAATGGTTTGAGGAGTGGCCTCAGGGGTGATGGGCAAGACAGTTTGAGGAGGATTCCTGGAAGAGGATGTAAGGTCAATTCGGCTCCGCTTCCTCCGCTTCCTCCGCTTCAACTGCTGCTCTTCCTATGGATTCATTGAAGGCTGAGCAGCTGGTTCGCGCACTGGGCTCCTCCTCGGTTCTGGGTTTTTCCTTGTGGGCTCGGGAGCCCTGGATGGCGCTTGAGGTTGGCTCTGGAGTGGCGCCGCGAGGAGGACCTCTCCCGGAGCCGGAGCAGCCCTAGAAGGCTCCCCCAGAGGGCTCTTCTGGCTCCCTTCTGCAGCCTTGCGAGCCTTGGCTTGCATCTTCGCTAGCATCATTTTCTCTGAAATGAAAAAGTGAAACAGTAAAAAGTATGAAAAAAGAACTATAGCGAGAAGACAATAAGAGCCGGACATTCTGAGAAATATACCGATCTTGGGTGGCAGAGGGCTGTGCCCTTGTTGGGAGTTGAAGAAATTCAAGAGCTTGACGGTAAGCATCTTGGACAAGTCTAAGGGTTTCTGGTTTAAGAGAGCAATTTTTTCCTTCAGGTCTGGGGACCTATCCCCTCGAGATAAACGCATTTGAGGATGCAGAAAGCTGATGGGTTCGGTAGGGAAGCCCCAATCCCCTGAGCACTGAACGAAAAAGAACTTCTTTTTCCAGACTTTATGAGATGTAGGAAGACCTGATAAGAAATGAACGTCTGGTCGTCCAGATAGGTAGAAAAAACCGGAAGAGCTCTTTGCTTGAAATAAAGAAAAGAAGAGCTGGGCTGTGGGGGTGATCCTGGCATACTGTGCCGCCAGATGGAATCCGGCCATAACGCAAAAAGCGTTAGGCAGGAATTGCTGTACTGGGATATGGTACAGCCTGGAAATAGCCTGAACGAAGGGATGGACAGGCTGTTAGAATAAGGTGACCAACAAGCCAACTTGTGGCTGTGGTCTGACCATTCTCTTGTAATAAAATTGGTTTTTATTCATAAATAATATCTTTTATATATATTGGCATTCCATATCTTTTATCCCATGCTTGTTGCATAGGTATGGTCCTGATGAAGTTAATTTATTACGGTGGATTGGTCTAGCAGAACCGTGAGATAATCCAGCACGTAATGTAACTCGTCGAACTTGTTCCTAGTCAAAGGGTTACGCCATAATGAGGATACAGGCCTTTCCCATT